>PVKS010038959.1:0-17577 GCA_004027875.1 Aplodontia rufa | reverse complement strand
AGAGGGACAGTGAGAGAGACAGAGAAAGAGAGAAACAACTTTATTTAGTTTTTCACATCGCCTTAGTTGCTCCAACACTTAGTTGTGTACGTGGTGCTGGGGTTTGAACCCGGGTCCTCGTGCTTGCCAGGCAAGCGCCGAAACCGCTGAGCCACCGCTCCAGCCCCCTGAAATGTATTCTTGCCTTGATCTATATGGATTGAATAGGGGAAAAAACCATGCCAAGTAACTATTCGAATGATACTAAAATGAATATTCTAATAATTTCATTATAACCAGTTATCTTCAGTAAGAAATTCTGAGGAGGTATGCTGCTTGGAATTATTCAAGTAAGAAATCCAATATAAATGGTTTTAATCCTTTCTAGTCAAATTAATATGGTGTAGATGTCTTGTGGATTCATACTCAGTTATCTTTCTTGTTGACACGTATAAGAACATTCAGACTGGGCACACATGATTTATTCTTTATATCTGGAGCCATGTTGTAATCATTCAGCCCCTTTCAAGTCTAGTTTGGCAACTTTATCTCGCTTGCAGTTTGCATTTTTGAAAGTGAAAATATATTCTGCAGCTTTTGATGTGTTGATTGGTAGGAAGGTAAAGACAGCTGCACACAGTCCCTGGAGACAGGGCTCAGTGGCTAAATGAAGACCTCTAGTGCTTTCTTGTTAGCCAAGATAGATCTACATCCCGATGAACCACAACTAGTCAATAGCAGGGGCTCTCGGCGCATGTGATCAGAAGCCACAAATCAGTTTTCCCTGGGACTTAGTTATCGGCATATTGTGCCGTAGGCCATGCCCTGCTGCTGCTGGCTTGACTGTAATTTTTCCCCCAGTGAAGTTTTTAAAGTCACAGGCTGAGACTGTAACCATGCTCTCTTGGCAACAAGGCTGTCACTAGCCTGCCAGATATCAATTGCCCATCAAATAAATTGCTACTTTAATGTACTCAGACTCTCACTATTAAGGAGGTTTGATGCTTGCAGGATTTCCCATTGTTATATTTTCCTCTCTTAAATTTAGTTCCCAATGTCTTCTTACTTATAGCCGACCCTTGAATATTATACTGATGTGTGTGTGCAGGTTGGCTTGTTGAATTTTTAAGTCTCCATCATGTTTGTCTGAAGTATTGCAATAGCCCCAGTATAGTTCTCAATGTAACTAGCTTCTTCCTATATAATCCACCTTAATTCCCAAAGCATCTTTCTAAAATACAGATATAATCCTCTTTTAAAATACTTTTACATATCTCCTTGGAACCCTTGAAAATCTTTTTGTGTTAGGGCTTAGTATACTCCAAGAAAACACCACTTTTATTAGGGAGAATTGTATTATTTGGTCATGGGATGGTCTCCTGAAAGTAGCCAGGTGCCTCTTCTTTATAAAATTATTGTTTAAATTTAGGCACCAAAGCAATGTTTGAAATACTTGTGTTATTGACTTATATTATTGTGTTTGGAAAGATGAGTGGGTTATTTTTGTGAGGAAAACTGCTTTTCTGGTCAGTGTGCTCTGGGAAGACCAACCCCTGCATAGGTTTTTCTCTCAGTGAAGAAGATGCTGTCTCCCTGCTGGCTGGGCCTCTTCTCACAAGATTTCGATGACACACCATCTCCTCTAAGCAGAACCTGCTGTTATTGCACATCCTGGGCCCTGGTGGGGCAGTCCTCATCCGCCTCGGATGTGATGGGAGTGAGATTCTCAGGGCACACTTCCTTCTTCTCCACCAGTGTGAGCTGTTTGCTGCCCCCCCACCCTGCCTGACATTCTTGTGTATGTAATCACAAATATCAATAGTGTATGGCCTGCTTGTCTCAAACTGCCCACTTCTCTGGGTCCCAAGACAGTCCAGCAATGCCAAGCTCAAGCTGCTTCCAGTTGTCTTAATGTCTGCTTTCCAAGCTGGGGTGGCTGCGTAGCATTTCCTATGGTTGGTTGTCTTTGCATGGATTTTTCTTGTTTGTGTGTATACTAATCTCTTACTCATCCTCTAAGTCTCAACTCAAACATCACCTCTTCCCTGACATTTACAAAGGCCATAGGAAAAAAAGATATATATTCTTTTTTTAAATCAGAGAGTTTGTGCCTGTTTGGGAAAGAAGGTAGCAGAGTGGGAGAGATTGATAGCCCGGGATAATTGATGGAGCCCAGTCCAGAAGGAGATGATAAAGGACAAGATCAAAGACACAGAAGGAAAGCATTGTCTTTCTGCCCTTACGCAGCCCCCACGGATCATAAGCGTTTTTCAATTGCTGCTCTTCCCACTCCAACCAAACGGTGGTCCACACCACTATCTTCCTTTGCTGGGATCACTGTAATATAATCTCTTAAGTTATTGTAATATTTCTACCCTTGATGCATTTTGGAATAATTGCAACCCAGCAGCCAGAATGAGTTTTATAATGCTGGTCAGATCCTAGTACTCCATGCTCAAGGCCTGCTGTATTTCTGTGGTAAACGTCACTGAGCCATAAGCCCCCCATGCTTCCCTTCTCTGTTTCCTCCACCGAATGTATTACCTACAGTGTGCTGTAGGAATGTTCAGCTTAAGTATTTATATTTTTTATTTAACCTCCCACTCCAACAATCACGAGAGATCCAAGAAGGAAGTTTTGGAGTTTACTTTTCTGCTGGATTCCTAGTACATAGGACACCTAGTTTGTCCTCAATAAATATCCTCTGAATGAATAAGAGAATTTTCCCATGGATGCTCACATAGAAAAATAGTGTAAAGATTGTCATACCACAGAATATATGGCATCCATGACTTTGGCAAAAGCTTGGATATCTCTGATAAAATACCTTTCAGTAAAATTTCACTACTCATTAAACTGACTAAATTGTGGAAAACTGTCTCAAATGACATTATAGTTTCTATGAGGAAGACATCCTGGTTGATTTTTTCTTAGATTTTTGTTTTTCATTTTACTAATGATTATTAAGTTTGCTATCTTCCCAAATATATCATCAGAGTGATTTTATAGTAATGATTTCTAAAAAAAGTCATAAAAACAAAAAATACCAAGGGAAAAAAAGAAAAATTAACAATGTTTATAATTTATGTTTGAATAACTAAAAAATAGGAACAACTTCATAATTGCATATTTATGTTTTGATTGCTACTGTGTGTTCAAACTGCCATTATAATTTTTATTTAAAAAGTTGTCCCTTATTGGTATTCAGTTTTTTTCTTTATGAACTATTTTATAGAAATGTAATCTGGGATCACAATTTTATTTTAAACTATAAGAAAATTTATTTATTAACTCTGCTCACAGCCAGGATTTGATTTTTGTTGCAGATGTTTGTCTCTTTTAACACATATGACCCAAGGGAACATTTTCATGACAAAACACAGTTATACCTCTGTGTCCTGAAGGGCACAGTGGTGGCTGCTTGGGCTTTGAACAACAGATTAGGGGAGTCAAGTCACACATTTCTCAATGCCATTACGCAAACAGAGGAAGAAAGAAAGTCAGAGCCTATAAAAGTAATTCTTGGACGGCTTGAGGAGTATGTAAAATGTGCTCTGCAATTTTCAGCCTCCTGCAGTGCAAGTGATTAGCTAAAGAAACACTTTGAACCTGTTAGTTGTACATCTTTTAAACCATTTTAAATTATGGAAAAGATAGTCCTCAAGAAATTAATTAAAGTTTTGGACAATAATGCAATCAAGGATATCTATGTTTGCAGTCTTTTCTCTCTGCTTGCATACATCTTTCTCTGTCAAGTACATCAAACAGCTAATTAGCCCCATTTTAAGAGCTTCTCTGCTCACATCACTTAAAAGGATCTTCAGCCTGCTTCTTAGAGGGTTCAGACTTTCTGTGCACTGGCTTTCGGAATGCTTCTCCGTCTTTGAAGGAATCTATTCCTTACCTTTTGGAGGAACTTTAAAAGTCAATGGACTTTCTTCCCACAAATTGATTTTCTTTGTCTTCACACTCATGATCAGCATTTAAAAAATAATCTCATAAAGGCTGCTAAATCTATTTCACCTAATATTTGCCTATTTTAGTTCAATGCTCTTGGGTTTGCTGAAGACATCTGAAAAACATTAGAATGACTGCTTTTTATTAAGACATGTGGTACCAGGGGAAAAAAATTATGAGAGACTAAAGTGTTGCTTTTATTTAGCATAAAGTGTTACTACCATGACAAAAGTTCAGTGTTCCAAATGCCCATTTTAGAAATAACTACAGGTCACATGATCTATAGATATCACATGTTAGCACATGTTAAAAGTTATAACCATAACTAGAGACAGAATTTCTGACTCACAGCTTCCATGAATCTGAACTATCACATGTCATCTCGAGTTGACTATAAAAATAACTTAAGATGCCAGAATGCTTTAATTAACAGCTGAAATATTGTGATTTTTTTATACAGGTGAAATAAAGAATCAGATACATGGCTATGAGTTATTGCTGTTTCCTTGAAAGTTTATTGTTGATGTCAGATTTTGAGAATGTTTTATCCCCTTATAAGCAGGGATGGGGGGATGTTACATTTACATGAATATATATGTATATCTCCTGGGGAAGAGAGTGCTAAGTGGAACAAGAACACCCAAGAGTGCTCGAGATGGAAATTGTATGGTATATTGAACAGAACAAGGTACTCAGAGAAGCTAAGTGAATATTTGAGAAGTAATGACAACAATATCAGACATCCATTGTCAAATTGGTATATTTCAAGCATCATTATAAATGTTTTGAAAATTTTGACTCATTAAATCTTCAATACAACCATTTTTAGGTAGGTACTATTATTAAATATTATCACCAACTTTCCAATATGGAGACTGATGTGCCGAGAGTTTAAGTAACTGGTCAGGGTCACACTTCCACTAAGGGTTGGATTTAGGATTTGACCCTAGGCACTTGAGCTCCAGAACTCTGTAATCTTAAAACCCTGATGGAAGAATGAAAGGAGGAAATAATGGAAATAGGATGGGGATGATGGGGTTGGGATGGAAGTGAGGCAGGAAACTAGAGAAGAAAGGAGGACTAGAGACTAGAAAAAAAGCTATTTGTTTTGGTGACACCTAATATTGCAACTTTAATAGAAGGTCAAAATGTTTAAAGAGTAAAGGAAAGAATGGTGGAAAAAAGATTTCCCTGAGGAGTATGATATTTGACCTATGCTTTTGAAGTAAATCATGCTGGATTTAAGATTTTTTTTCCTTAAGATTTCATTAAAGCTGAACCCCTAACTTGTATTAATGCTTACTAAAGTATATTTTTATACCAAGCAGAAAATTATTTCAACAAAAATAAATATTATGGTTTCAAAGAGGAGGGAATGAAAGCCAGGTTGATACATGAACTATCCAAATAAAATGAAGAAAAATAAAAACACATGAACAGTTAATTTTTGCTCATATTTTATTGAGGATGTGATCATAAGTTTCTGCAGTTCAAAACTATGCAACTGAAGCATTATGGGTGTCCATATGCAGGTATGCCCAAGAACAACAGATTATAGGCAATTCCAATTCTTGGTAATGACACAAAAACCGTCTGTTGGTAGGGTGGCAGTTGCTGAACCTAGGATTCTTTCTCGTTATATTCTCCTTGGTGAACACATTGTGAGAAATAACTTCTCACTCCATCTGACTTTTTTATTAAAGAGAGAAAGATAGTGAGAGAGAGAGAGAGAGAGACAGAGACAGAGACAGAGACAGACAGACAGGATCAGTTTTTATTGAGTTTTTTCATATGGCTTTCGTTGCTCTGACACTTAGTTGTGTATGTGGATGCTGGGGTTTGAACCCGTGTTCTTGTGCATGCCAGGCAAACACTGTATCTGCCAAGCCACCACTCCAGCCCCTCCATCTGGCTTTGATGGCCTACGTTGGTGATTTCTGGGACTTAGGGTGTCTGAACAACCAAGAACCATGTGAGAGATTTGGAACAGTTTGGATTAGAGACTACATTGTCATCTAAGCTAACCAACTCATTTTGAAGCTGAGGACATTAGTACCATGGAAATTAGGATTATTCAGTAATTCTACCAATCCACATTGGTCAAGTACCCACTGTGTGTCAGGGACTGGTCTATGATTTGTCTTAGGTCACAGCTAATGAATGATGGTCAGGAGAGGCAAGATCTGTGGTCACTCCCTTTGGTGCCCTTTGTATCAAATCAAGCTATTACCCTTAATGCTATTCTTTCAATTTGGTTTTGAAAATATATCTGGTCATCTTTGGTCACCTGTCAAAGATTGTGACTTCTTGCTATTTGTTTTCACTCTAGGTTTAGCCCAGCAGCATTTGTTATAGGAACACAGTTCACTGTTTAGAACTTGCCATTCTTCAATTTTCAAGTTCAATTTTGAAGATCACACAGTTTAGTACTAATGATACCTTAAAAGTGACATGAACAAAACTGGAGATACAGCCTCTAAGTGCACCAATCAGAAACTATCATCCATAGTAGCTGGGTTTTGGGCCTTGAGATCTTTGCTAACTCTGTATACATTAAAGATATGTGTTTAAATTTTTAGAGTTTTCTATCCTTGAAAAAGAAGTTACCTAAGCATATTATGCAATTTTTGTTACAACATCCAAAGTATATGATAATTTAATTCAAAACTTGATCTCAACTTATTTTACTCATATTTTAATGGTGAACCGGGAAGTCTGGGATTTTAAACCTTATGTCTGATACCAGAGGCTTTCCACTCCACTCTTGATTGCTAGGATACATATTCATCTTCCTTTAGTTATTTTATATTATTATTGGATTCTACACCTCTCATCCTAACCTCCTTTGCCACTGAAATGTATTTCTATATACTTTTCTCCAAACTTACTCTCTCCATGCATAGTGTGGTCCTCAAACCTTGCATTTCTAGCATTGGACCAATTAGTGCAGTAACAGCTACTATCAACAAATCAGTAAACAATTTTTAAATGATTGCATTATATGGAGCTAGTGAATGTTAGCTATATGGTAAATTAACTAAATATTGTCATGTGTTTCTGATATGCAATATCTCTTCATTTAATATCTTTTTGTTGCTGTTGTTTGGCTCACCTTTCAGCGATCAATATTTTCTTGTTGGTTTAAGTTCATTGGTTTTGTTGCTAAGGATATGTTCAGATCTGATGCTATTACACAAATATACCTCTTTCTTTGTATCATTGGTAAATTTGAGCATAATTCTTTCTGTTGTTTGGTATTGTTTAAATACTTATAACAACATTGAATGGCACCATGTCATCAGGGTGCTGACACACCTCCTATTTCACTTCAGGGCATGAAAATATGCATCTATTTGCCAGCATATTTTTAATAAGTTAATAATTTGTTTTTCCCTTAACCCAACCATATTTTTCTCCTCCTTTTAAAAAGAACACAGTAGGATTTAGATTCAAGTTTCCTGTAAAAAGAGGAATTTTACATAGCTCCATTTCAGTTTCTGAGAAAGAATAGCAGAGAGCTGGCCACATCGCTGATCCTTCCTGGTCTTTCGGTTTAGTAAGTGAGTTTCTGCCTCATTCCTGTGACCAGTGTCCTCCGTGAGTCCACTTGTTTCACTTGGCTTCGTATCCTGTTCTTCCACACTTTGGTGTCCATCTTGAACCTTGATCTTGGGTGATCTCATAGTTCATCTGGGCCAGTTCTTCTCCTTGCATCTACTCTTTGGGTGTGGGATAATGTTCTTGAATCCATAATCACCAACATTGACCATGTATATTGAAAGCCCTCTTTGCCCTTGTCCTTGGTAAGTTCATACAGTATTTTCATTTTCATCTATTCATGTGGTTTTCTAGGTATAATTCAACCTTCAAAGATCATGGATAGTCCACATGCTATATTTCTTATGATACAGTGGCTCCTTAGCAAATGCTTACTAAGTGGATCATGTGCAAATAATTCCTGAAATTTTTTTACTTCTAGAGTGCATGCCAATTTCTTTACTTACTTCCATGCTACTTAGTGTCTGTTATCACTCTGGGACCTCCTTGATCTCTCCCATCTTTCACTCATTACCATAAAACAATATCTGTATTACCATAACCCCAATATTTGAATTAATGTAGCACTAGCATCTGATTTCCACCCTTGCAGGTTGCTGATTTGTTCTCAAGTGTATGACTCTCACCAGTGGGAACATCTACCTCTCACCATCCCAGCAACCTGTCTTCACTGACTTCATTGCATTTCCTATTGAACTCAAAAATTCCTTTTCTGACATATTGATGCTATTGTTAGTTAATATTTTTATTTTAAAGATAGAAGGACAGTGAGACAGAGAGACAGAGAGAATGAATTTTTATTGAGTTTTTCACATGGCTTTCGTTGCTCTGACACTTAGTTGTGTACGTGGGTACTAGGCTTTGAACCCATGTATTCGCACATGCCGGGCAAGCACCATAACCACCAAGCCACCATATATTTTTGAGGACTTACTTGGAACCATGTAGTATTCTACATAAAAATTGTCCAGCTGGGGCCAGAGCAGTGGCTCAGTGGTTATGGCGCTTGCCTGGCATGTGCAAGGACGTGGGTTTGAACCCCAGCACCACGTACACAACAAAGTGTCTGAGCAAAGAAAACCACATGAAAAACTAAATACAATTCGTTCTCTCTCTCTCTCTCTCTCTCACTGTCCCTCTCTTTCTTTGAAACAACAACAACAAAACTGTTCAACTAACCATAAAAAATTAGGGTCATATAAGTTCTAAAGAAATAGATGAAAGTAATTTAGGTATAAGTTCCACTATATCTAAACAATTATGAAGCCACATATTCCACTAGGTAGCACCATACATAGTGGGAAATTCAGGAACTTTCATGTTTGGAACAGACTTTATTACAGCTGTTCAATTTCAGGTTCTAAGGGTCTGACAAAAGGACATACTCTAAATGAAAAATGCAAATGAAGACAAAATGACTATATTAATCTGCTTGTTTTCACAGACTTTTTTGTTTCCATACAGCTAAGTTCAAACTTGTGAGTTCTCACATTGTCTCTGCATGTAAAGAAAGCTTTGAATATTTCTAGAAAGTATTCTGGAGTTAATGACATTTGGTATAATAATTGCTTCACATTTACCTTCTGTGAATTCCTCATTGAAATTTAACATTCCTTATAATAAAGATATAAGTATAATATTTTGACCTGAAATTTTAACACATCAGTTATAGGAGAATGTTCAATAAAGAATACTGAGAAAATGTTATGCTTGCTAGGTTCAGACTGCAGTGTTATCCTGTCATAACTGACATTACCAAAGCATCACAGAGCAAGCAAGAATACAATTATTAAAATACAAGTCTTAATCAGATGGATACATTAACTACAGTTTTCAAGAAAAAGGACAGTAAAGAAGAATGATTAAGAGAGAGATACTTATGATTCCAAGGACACACTTCATCATACACTGCAAATATTACAGCAGAATGAATTGACTTTGTGCTAGGTTTGCCTCAAACCTGCTACCTTTAAGTTAATAGTTATGTATCATGAAAGAAAGTTGAAGCCCTGATGTAACATTTAAGCTGTTCACTTGGTTTGTAATTGGGATTCTCTATTCCGAATCTGGAGTGGTATTTATTATCTTATTTCTAGAATTGATGAGATTCCCATACCAGCTAAGTAATTCTAAAAGATGCACATACCCAGGATAATAATAATAATGTGATAGGATATCAACCAGACTTTCTTTGGTACTACTAAATCCTCAAAATAAAAATCTACTTAATCATTTCACTTCTAGTCTTACTGAAACACATTTATATTCAAATTATTATGAATTGTAGACTGCTCTGGTAAATTATATAAGGAGGGTCACAGTGACAAGAATATGTAAGAAGAAATGCTCATCTGCCAGTCTAATTCATGCCACATGGAGAAATACCGAAGATTTACAGTGCACAAGTGTTTTATTGACAACAAAGAAGTGTATCTTCTGACTTTATTAGTTCAATGCTTAAAGCATATGCATTTGTAATTAGATATTAGTCATAACTAAGAGATTGAAACATTTTTTTCACCTGTAGTTTCTAGGATAAAAGCTACATGCAAATCTAGTTGTTTAATCAGTATATCATCTTCAGTGTTCATTTCTGGAGAAAACATGCTTTACGAAAAATAATAAGCTGCATTTTCTAAAATACAGCAAATTCTCTTTGAACATATTAACTTGTTCTTTAATACTTCCTTCACTCTCAAGTATTTAAAAATATCTTAGTATTTATAGTGACATGTTTATATTATTTAATGGGGCTCGGTATTCCATTGTATAGGTGCAAAATCATTTATTTAACCAGGTTCTTGTATTGATGCCACTTAGGTTCTTTCCAATGTTTAGATTTAGTGAATAACTCACACTTATTTTTGAATGTGCAAGTATAACTGAATATATTTTCAGAAGTGAGATACTTGAGCCAAAGAGTAAATTCAATTGTTATTTTGATAAATAGTTTTGAAATGCTCTCCGTGGGATTTTTTTCCCCATGTCACATTCACACCAAAAATGTATGAGCAGCACACATGAGCCTCATCAAGAACATTTCTACAACTTTTGGAATTTTTGCCAATCTGTTAGGTGAAAATGGTAATTTAGCTTACTAGCTTTAATCTGAATTTCTGTTATTATAAGCAAGGTTGAACACCCTACCATTGAGAGCAACTTGCACTCCTTTAAAATATGTATATAAAATGTCACGCCACACTTCATATAACATTTTGAATGTATCCTGTATAAGACTGGGTTTTGTATTGGTTTCAGCTCTGCCTCTTCCTGCTGGCGGTGCTGTTAGTGGACCTTACAAATTGCTCTCTTAATGCTCACCTCCTCCACAAACTCCCAGTTGCCTCATCCAGCCTAACCTTGTGGTCATGCTGGGTACGTAGGTGAGAGAATATGGGCAAGACGATAGGTAGAAGTGTGCATTGTTCAAGAAAATTTCTCGGTTGATAAAAAGACTTGCCTGTAAGTATGTAGACAAAGGTGAAGCTTTCTGTGGAGCCTCAAAATACATTATTCAATTCTAACTGATCCGTTTGAATGAGGAGATTAAAGGCACAAATGTTAGAGAAGTCTGAGTCCCATTCACAATAACTTCCAGACTTAGATTTGCTTAATTATAATGAAATCTTTAGATGATGTTGTTAGTTGATTCCTATTCAAAGATTTTACTATCCACATTAGTATCTAATGGCAAATATCAAGGCTAGAATTTCAGCTTCACCCCTTCAAGTTGTAATCTTGGCCTCATTTTCCTCAAGTAGTAAAATGGAGCTTTTTAAAATTCTTAAACACAAAAGATTGTTGAGTATTAAATTGAATTTTGCCTGTAAATTACTTAGGTTAATATCTGCCCTTATCCTAAGTGAATACTAAGTAACAGGTGATAGATAATAACAGTCACCACTGAGTAATAAATGACGGGAGGTTAATAGTATTAAACATTGGGAAAGGTGATAAAATACTTAACTTTGAGCAAAACTTAAAAATTTTAAAACACCGACATGCTCACTACATTATCAACATCCAATGCTCTTGTTGTTCCTTCACAGTTAATAACTGAAGAATTATTTTACAGTATAGTATTGAAGAGTTTGATCAAATTTAACAGCCAGTTTTCACAATTGAAAGAATGATACTAAATATTCAAAAATTCATTTAGTCAATAATTTAAATCATAAATTTCCAAATTAATGTATATATTCTAAAGAAATATTTTTTCCTTGAAAAACTATATTCACAGCATCACCTGATTATTTTTTAAGTTTCATTCATTTGAAAGGCAGAAAAATAAATATTTTGATCATAAATCATAATTTTTATATTGTAGTGCATTACACACAAGCACACATGCATACAGCAGAAAGAAAACATTCAAAAAACAAAAGGTATCATTTCTAGGTGTGTTATGTTCTCATCTTTTCTAGTTTCTCCCATTTCAACCCATTTTGAGTATTTTAAGTGGCTGTCATGTCAGCTGAGTGTGGTGGCACGTTCATGTGTAATCCCAGCACCTTGGGGCCAGGAGAGGGTGGCTGAGGCAGGAGGATCACGAATTCAAAGCCAGCCTCAGCAAATTAGTGAGGCTCTTAGTAACTTAGACTCTATCTCAAAATAAAAAAAAAAAATAAAAAGGGTTGGGGATGTTGCTCAGTGGTTCAAGGCAGCTGGTGATCCCCGATACTGGAATAAGGAAAGTGACTGCCATAGTCCTACAAAATTGAAGTCCACTCATGGCTTGTGATCTGCAGTTTGAAACATATTTTCCTGAAGTGTATCCTACAGAACGTTACCAAGAAATTCTATGCTAAACTAAATTTGGAAAGTATTGCCCTTAATAGTGATATGGGTTTCCCTGATCAAAGACTTCTTTGAGTTTTAGTGTCTTAGTTATGAAACTTCCAGGACAGGGTAAATACAGAATATTGCATTTTCTAACCTTATGGGATTGTAGAATCAAATCCTCTTTGCTCGTCCATTGACCTCTTCCTTCCTTCCTTGCTTTCCTCCTTCTTTCCTTCCTGTCCAGAAACCACCTATAAAGAATAGGTTTCTTTTTTCAGGAATCAAACTGCATGTTTTTAAATTATGTTATGTGCATGTGTGAATATGGCATAATGAATCCAACTAACAGGTTTAATTATAATGAACCAATAAAAATGTTTAAATACATGCATAAGGTCACTTGTGGCTATAATTTCATTTTTTTCCATTTTTCCTCTAAATCATGTATTTCATGTGTAAACATACAATTTGTCAAAAAAAATTACTCATTCACTAAAAGCTTCAAATCTTTCATCCCGTTACTTTTTCTCATTTAGCCTAGTTTTATTTTCTATTTTCCTTGGCAAGATGGTTGTAGATTGTGCATTCTACATATGTTCAGATTATGAAATCACATTTTATTTATACATAAAGGTTTATGTTAAAACCCTTTAGTCTCTTTAGATGCCTGCTGTTATTTACTGACTTCTTTTGATGGCATGTACACGACAGAGACATTTAAATGGTTTCAAATCAATGAATTACCACTTACATATACAAAAAACAGAAAATAGAGAAATAAATGGTCAAAAGTAAAATTTATTGAGTGCATTCTTTATACCAAAGTCTTTTGCTATGTAACAATCTACTGTAAAGATTGTGATTTAGAATAACAATGATTTATTATTTCCCACTTTTATAGATTGGCTGGGTTTACCTGGATAGGTCTGTTGGTCTTGCCTGAAGTTCAATGGCAGTAATCATTTGGAAGCTTTAGTGTGACTGAAGTGTGTTAAATACTCTACTACACATCTAGGACCTGATGATGCCTCCAGTGGACTCTTTCTCCTACGTCTCCTAAGTAGTCTCCTAAGTCAAGACCTCTGAGGTCAAGACACTAGAATCCTCAATTTGGCCACATTCCATTGGCCAGAAATCTAGCCAGATTGAAAGAAGTAGAATCCATTAAGATGTGGAGTCTCCTAACGAAGGGAGCTGAAAAAAAATTTGGCTGTATTTTTTAATATACCACAAATGATTTCTAACAAACTTTTCATGAGAATACCATAAGACAGGTTAGAAGATAAAGAATGATTTAAGATAGACAACTGAAGGGAAATTGAAGTAAAAGTCATCTGTCTATTCTTGATGAGAAAGAAGTGGTAGCTTATAAAATGTAATACATGGAATAAATAATATCCTATGCTAATATTTATTCTTAAGTGATTCCCTGTGTTTAGAAATATTTAAGGAGAATTATGAGTCAGCTCACATGTAGAAGTAAATGCAACATAGAAGAAAAAGTATAAGTTATAGAACTGTAAAATCCAAGTTTGAATTCTGTCTCTCCAAATACCAGTTATGCAGCCCAACACAAGCACAACACTGTTTCTTCAACAGGAGTCAGATAATAATTAAATGAAATAATTTTGGAACATTATATACATTTAAATATAATAGTCATCTCCGTGCTTTCTGTTCCATTACTTTGTTAGTAAGTAGCTATTCAAGCAAAACAAAGGAAAATAAGACTTTAGATTCCATATTTTTTTTCACCTTTTACACTCACTGGACTGAAAAATAATGTGTATACAAATGGGTACACCATGCAATTACTTCTTTCCTGAAAAAAACTATATTTAAATATAGTTGCAGTTAGAAAGGAAAGAAATCAATGTTTAACTTATTTTCAAAATGAAGAAAAAATCATTTAAAATCAATAACTTTTATATGACTTTAATATTTTAATATATGTGTATGTTTGTGATATGGTAATCACACAATTAGATTATAAATGCATTGGACAACAGATATTAACTAGTAAAAACGACCATAATTTTGTTTGAAAGACAATTAGCATATATGGCTCACCTCTGGAGGAAGACTAGGAGACACACCAGTCTTGGGAACCATTAAACATGGTGACACATCACCAACTTCCCAGTTGGGTAAAATGGAAAGGAGGATATTGGGATTCAATTTGATGTTTTAACAAAAACAAAACAAAACAACAACAACAACAACAACAACCCAAACAGCCCAAATCCAAAAGAAATTTAGAGTGTTCAACTTTGGGGAAAGGGAAGGAGAAAGACTTCAGGTGGAGGTTATGTGCTTGTAGGGTAGGAGACAGTTAAGGTGCTTGCCTGGCTTACCTTCTTGGATATTGATCCATTGTTTCTGTAAAGAAAGGCTTTTAGGTCTGATGGTCTTGCATTTCCAAATGTTTATTTCTGTCTTGCAGACTGTATCTCTGCGGAAAACCAGTGAATATTTTTTTTCTTTTGGAGAATGCTGGTAGTGTCCTACAAATAAAAAGAAAGTAATGGATTCATGTTGGTGGGTTCTAATAAATATTTCAATTAGTCAATCTTCTTTCAACATCACTTGAGACAAAAGAGTATTAACAATGGGGAGGACAGATAGATTACCCAGTCGATCACCCTGCAGGGATGGTGATGGGTAGCCTCCTTCCAGGGCTAGAGCAATACCAGGCAAGCAGTACTAGAGCAGAGAAGGCAAGGAAAGAATGATGTTGAGAAAAGAACTTACCCAAGAGACTGCTAGAAGTTGTAGGAAGACTGGTGACACCACAAGAAATTCTTGCAAAGGCCAGGCCTAGGGAGGAAATCATTACTGTGGTCACCTTTATTTATTATTTGCTTCTATTCCACCTCCAAGGCCAATATGGATGAGGCGAACCTGTATCACCTTCATGTCTCAGAATCTAAGAAAGTAGTTTCAACTGTCCTAAATTCAAGGAAATACTATTGCATTAAATAATTACTAGAGATCCAAAAGAAGCACCTCATTCCACGTAGGCAATGAAGATCATCTGACTTTTTAAAAACATAAAGAAGAGCAGAGAATCTGTTAGATAACTGCTTCTTTATGTCTTGGCAGTAGCCACAAATACAAAACTGTTGTTGCCTTGTCTGCAGTTTAGCTTTTACTCTTGGATATTACAGACATATGGCTTACATTATATATAGATAAATAATATTGATGCATTTTTACTAAATTTGTTTTTTCTTTTTGCTTTTTAAGACATCTTTTGGAATACATCTGTGTGCATTGTGTCCAGTAATATTGAGAGTCATGCCTTCCATGATTCTTTTCCATCGCATGATGAAATGCTCTATTTATATTAAAATGAAGGTGCTCCTAGGGGACACATAGAGCAGAATGAAACCACAAGCAGCGCTTCAGAGACTGAGTGTGTGAAGTGACAGTGATGGCAATATGGTAGCTCTTGTTACAGAATGACCCAGAGGACTGCAGAGAGACTTGCAGCTCAAGCATAGTGGCTTGAATTGGGCAGCTCTCATAGTACTCAGTAGAGCAGCTAATCAAATAATTTCTGGTCTTGCACATCTTGTCTTAGTATGTTATTGCAATAATACATGGCTAGCTGAGGGTCAGGTATTTTCCCCCTTCTGTTAAGCAAAGGAAGCATTTATAAGATAATGATATCTCTTTACAACAATGGGGTGATTGCAATGACATGTTTTCTCCAGGTAATAAGAGGGCAAGTCATGAAAATCATTTTTACTTCAATGTAATACTATATTATCCTTGAAAAGAAAGAAAAGAAAAGTACAAATTCAGATATTAAAGTTCTGTTCTTGCATTCCAGTTTTCAAGGAGAGTTGTAACAATGAGATTAGGAGGAAGTGAGCACAAGGCTTCCTTGGGGGTTGTTGAGATCATTTGATCATGTTTCCATAAACTAATGAGCAGTCCATGAATGGCATGAAAAAAAGACCTGAGTGTGTCTTTGGTTTTTGGCTGTTTTACTTTTCAGATGTACAGTTTTGTGAAAGTTATTTTACTTCTTTGAGATGTAAGTTTATTATATATTAAATACCATATGGATTACTGGGTCAAGTAATCTTTAGTATTTTCTTCCAGAACTAAAACCTATTGTTATTAGTGGAATTTGGATTGAACAAAAATTCAAAATTTAATTTATTAGAAAAGCTAAAAATTTAATCATTCCTTGAGTGCCTTATGAAGAGGCTTTACCTGGAAGCTAAGCCTCATTACATGAGCTAGGGTATTTCCAGAATAGCTCATGGCTTCTGTTGTATATGTACTCAACAGACTTTCTGAGAATTTTGGACCTGCCCATGAGTTAATCTTGGACTTTTATTTAGTTATTTTTTTCCCTCTGGCCCTGCATTTATTTTTTGAGATGGAAAGCCCTCCACCAGATCAACGGTAAGTTAAAATGTGTAGGTGTATGTTTGACCAAAACTATGGGTAATACATTGAGTGCTTGCCAAAAAGTATAATTACAAATGCATTGCCTTCTAATAGCCAAAACAACTCCACAGACAGAAAGAATATATAGAAAGGATTGATTAAAAGATGAAATCTATCCATTACTCCTGATGCTTTAAAATCTACCCCTGAGTCTGATGAAATCAGAAAACAGCTGCTACCTGGTTGGTGTTGTGTTGACCCCTATAAAACTGCCTTTACTGAAATGTTGTTTTAGAACTATTCCAACAACACTGTGAAACTTGTCACTGTCTACTCTGAAAGTGTAGTTGAGGATATAAGCCAGTGTATTACATGGTACTGGTTTTATGAGGGCCATGGGGAGAAATTTCTGTCGGATATTAGTAACAGCAATAATTTTGCTTCTCCTAACAGCTGTTCTGATTTTATCTTATATACCTTGTAAATAGTGTAGCTGACCAGAATTCTGTTTTCCCACCAAATGTTAAAAATTTGGAGCCAGATTTGCAACCTACTGGTAGCAGGTCCTTAAGTAAGAATGTTTTTAGGGGGTCTCATTCCTGGTTAAATTTAATGATCCCACCAATATTTTTCTTCACTTTGTCTACCATAATTTTACTTTAGTTATCCCTCTATTTCTTCTTTTAATTTGAAATATTATATCTGCAAGTATATGAGATACATATTTTCTCATTCATATATTGTGGTTTTTCTTTGTCTTCTTTCAAAAACTATTTAAAAGGTGTTAGTGAAAAATATGCAATCGTATTTAAAATATTCATCTGACAATTCAAAATCATGCTAAAATTGAGGAGCATCTACTTTCTTTCTGCCTTATTTGGTCTAGGCTGCTATAAC
>PVKS010038958.1:0-17592 GCA_004027875.1 Aplodontia rufa | reverse complement strand
AGATCTCCTAGGATACTGGAGAGTGGGAATATAGGGGAACCATCTCAGAAGCAGAGGTTATTCCTCCACGAGATACCCATTTTATGCAAGAGTTCTCCTGGGGGTAACTGCAACAGGCGAAACTCAAGGTGGTCATCCATGTTTGGGCATTACCCCTGGATAACTATGTATATATACTTTGATTATTGATGGTCTGATAATGTTTCCCTCTCATTTGTATCTCTATATACTCTTTATAAATAAAATTTTTTAAAAAAAAGATATTTCAGCGGACCCTAGTGGGATGTGGTGGTGAAGAGAAAAGAGGCTGCAAAACTGGGTGAAAAAGAGGGTACAAAGTGCAAAAGGAAAGGAACCAGACCTCAACAGATCAAGGAAATTTATTGAAACAGTTGCAGGGAAATACCTTCCAAGTGGAAAATGGCCCTCTGGCTTTTGAATAGGTGGTCTTTTAAGGACTGAACTAGGAGTGGTCACAGCAGGAATCTTGCTGTCAGATTGTTGATTTTAGCAGAGTGAGCATCCTCTGGGACACTAGGAGTACTAGGTTCCAATAAGGGCCAAAAAGGTATAAATTCCAGGACTATATATATCCTTCAGGTCTGTAACCTTTGGGTATGTAGGTGGGCCTGTGTCTGTAACTTTTGGGCATGTAAATGAGACTATAAGTTTTGAAACAGTGAGCAGGGGGTTTTGCTGCCTGGCTGAATGGCCTCTGGCAATTTTCCATATCCATCATTCCAGATTCTTAAAGGGATATAATGAATTGGGTCAATGATGTCATATCTGGCTACTTCCTGCTGACATGAGGGGTGAAGAAAGGGTTCTTCCCTCAAGAGTCTGGAGCATGAATATAGCTTTGACATGTTCTTGTGTAGCAGCTCTGGAGTTGGCTTTGACTTGGAAAATTTTAATGAGACAAGGGAGAAATGTAAGAATTAACATGATTGAGAGTAGGGATGTCAAAAGGGGTAATAACCAGGAGGCCCATTGGGAAATATCCCCCCATGGGCCTCCCCAGAATTTTTCCAGTTTTTTTCTCCTTTTTGCCAGGTCCTCTTGTAGTTGTTTTACTTTATCTCTGACCAATCCGGACTGCTTCGCGTAGAAACAGCATTCTTCCTGTAGGTATGAACAGAGCTCTCCTTTTTCAGCAGTTAATAGATTTAAACCTCAGAGATTTTTTAAGACTATCAAGGCCAGGGAGTCTAGTTGGCTTTGTAATGTTAATATTGATTCTGCTACATGTTGCATATAATTTATGAGCTGGTTGGATAGTTTGTGGTAATAGGTTATAGAAGTTCCCAATCCCGCAGCTCCAGTGCTTATTCCAGCAGTTATCCCAAGGGTCGCTAATACAGGGATAAACTGGTTGGCTCTTTTTGTTCTGACATGAGTAGTGACTGGGATAGGTAACACATGGTCTTCTGTAACTATGTGTATTTGGAGGGTAAGGAATATCATGGTGCAAGTTCCCTTCCATTGGGCAGACAAGCAGTGATATATCTTTTGTCCACAAAGAAATGCCACTTCTTGAGAGGGTGGGCAGTAAGATTCTTGTCGTGTGTTAAAGATCTCCTGGGTTTGTAAACACTGTTCATCAGGGTCTCTCCTATATTGTCCATTTTGTGAAACATAAGGGGGCTATTTGGAAAAGTTTGACTGAGATAAGTTTTGGGGTGGTATTGTCAGAAAGGGATGTACAATTAAGAGTAGTGAAGTTGGACATTTGAAGAGGGCTGGCTACATTGGGAGAAGTCAGGCCTCAGACACATCCAGCACCTTTGAGCTAAAGTGGGATTTGTCTGATTGAGTAACTGGTGTGTTGAATTGACAAGTCGAAGTGGGAAGGGATCATTTGATAGGGTTTCCTTTGGAGAGAGAAATTTAAAGTCTTTCGGGTGGGGAAAAATATATGTTCTAGGATTTGAGGTCCATGTGTCCTAACTACCTTATTAAGTGCCTGGTCCTGTGTGCCACCACCATCTGGCATAGCATAATGAGTGAGTATGGACCAGCAGAAGATTTTTCCATATGGTTGGGGACAAATGAATCCTGCATTGGGTCCTTTTGAAACCCCCAGCCAATAGTTTTAAACTACATGAGTGCATCTAGAAGCTGATGAGTAGCAGCACTTGTGTACATAGATGCTGGCAGTAAAGTGTCCTCTGTGGTCCTTACATGGGTCACAGGAAGGAGTTGTTCCATTGGTTGTTACACAGAGTAGGGTATGAATGAATAAGGGGAGCCAGAGGGGCATCCTATTGTTTTAAGGATAGAGGAGGAGTAAAAGACAGAGAGAGAAAAAAGTGATCTGAGTGGGGGTGAATTCAGAGAGTGTTCCTTGGAGCCAGAGGTTAATGATAAAGTTTATCACCTGTGTTGGGCCTAAATGAAGTGGCGGTGAATGTCCAGTAGTTAAGTCATCTACTACAGCCTCCAGGAATGCTTGTAGGAAGGGGTAAGATTAGGTCAGGGCTGTCCATCGGGTATGTGTTCTTCTGAGATGGTGGAAAGACAAAGGAGACATAGTGAGGTTGGGCCTGTAGAGACAAAATGATAAATGTCCTCTTTAGGGATCAGTTTAAGATTACTCATATAGACCCAGGAGGGGTGCCCTTCAAGTTTGGTGGCAGTAGGCATTGTCAGGATAACTTTAAAAAGTCCTGTCCATTTTGCTGTTAGGGGTCCAGATGGTTGAGGAGGTGATAGATAAACTAAATCACCAATGTTGATGGTGAGAGTCTGATTACCTGGTTGAGGCCTAGGGAGGTGAGTGTGCACAAATTTCCATAGAGTAGCCCTGAGATGGATCAAGAGGGGAGTGATGAGGGAGGGGGTAATTTTAGGAGGTTGGGGTTGTATAGTGGGTGGGGGGAGGAGAGGTCTCCCATATAGAAGTTCAGATGGGCTTATCATAAGGGGCTTCTTTGTAAAAGCTCAAATTCGTAGAAGAGCCAGGGATAAGTGTCCAGTCTAGGTAGGTTTCAATGGACAGTTTAGTGAGAACATTTTTTAGAGTTCTGTTAGTGCATTCTACGCTCCCTGATCATTGGGGACTATATGGGATGTGGAATTTCCATTTGATATGTAAGTGTCATGCATGCAACTTCCTGGTTTATGAAGGAGGTAAATTTGGGACCATTATCAGGTTGGAGAGATGCAGAGAGATCAAAGTGAGAAATGATTTCCTGAGTGAGTTTATTAGCAATGGTAAAGGACTTTTTGTTGGTGGGTGGAAAAGCTTCCACCTAGCTGGTAAAAGTGTCAGGGAGCACCAGAAAGTATTTATATTTTTTGACAGGGGGCATTTGTGTAAAATCAATTTGCCAGTCCATGGCTGGGAGATTCTTTCATGCTTGGGGGATAGGAAAAGGATTGGGCCTGAAGTTGGAATTAGGATTTGCTTTTAAGCAAGTACGGCAAGATCTAGATATTTGTTGCAGGAGTTGTAGGTCAGAGGGGGAGAGTTGTACAGAAGTTTGTATGAATAATTGGAGGGATTGGGGATCCGGGTGGAAGAGATTATGGAGGTAGTATAATAGTGCCTTAGTGTCTTCTGGGGAAAGTTGAAGCTTTATTGGGGTGGTGAAGAGCATAGTAGGGGATGTTGAAGTGTGGGTGTGTTGGTTTAGTTTGGCTGCCTGTTTTGCTAACTGATCTGCTTCATTATTTCCTAGTGATATCTTGTTTGTCTCTTTGATGTACCTTACAATGTAGGATGGCAGCATGGGAGGGGAGGAGGGTCACTTTTAGCAATTGTTCAATAAGTTTATCATTGGAACGGGTGTCCCCCTTTGAGTAAGGAATCCCCTTTCTCTCCAGATTAGGATGTTTGAATAAATGATGTTGTAGGTGTATTTGGAGTTTGTGAACACATCAATAGATATATCTTTGGCTAGGGTGGGGGCTTAGGTCAAAGATGTAAGTTCAGCCTTTTGGGAAGTGGTGCTGGGGGGCAGAGGGAGGAAGTTTCAATGATTTTGGTGAGGACAAAAGGAGAATTTTCTGTAGTATGGCCCTGAATAATAGCATAACCTGCCAGATGGGGATATTGTTTTTGAGAGCTACTGTTGATCTGTGATATGTTGATAAGAAGGGTTGATAAGAAGGTTTGAGGTTTCAGAACAGGAAGGAGTGAGAGATTAGAGACAATGCCAGAGAGCCAGAGTCTTGTGAAGGTAAAAGCGTTGTGGGTTTTAGAGAATGATCTTTTCTGAAAGAGACCATGGGATCAATAAGATGAGCATATAACAGTTGGCTTCCAGAAAGGGGTAGGGAGAGAAAGTCTTTGTGGCTGTGAAGATCCGAGAGAGAGTGGGAAGTTAGGACAGTAATGTGTTGGTACAAGGTGAATTTTTGTGACCCTGGTATGAGGGTGGCAGTGGCTAAGATTTTTAGACATAAGGGCCAACCTTGGTATACCAGGTCAAGTTGTTTGGATAAAAAGGCTTTGGTGTGTCCCCTGCCTTTTGATAAAGAATTCCTAAAGCTTGGCCAAGTTTCAAATGGAGACAGAGGAGAAAAGAATTTGAGGGATTTGGGAAGTAAAGGATGGAAGATCGCAGGAGGGAATTTTGGAGAATGTTAAGGGCTGAGGAAAGAAAGGGAGGGGATGATAGGGGCTCAGATAAATCCCCTTTTGAGACTTCATAGAGCAGTTTTGCGATAGAAGAAAAATTAGGGATCTATGTTTGGAAGTAATTAAATAGACCTAATAAAGAAAGAAGTTCCCTTTTGAAAGAGGGAAAAGGAACATTTTGGACTGGAGTGCTGTTAGGCAATTAGGGGGCATTGTATGAGTTTCTGGAGTTACAATTATGCCTAAATATAGGACTTTGGAAGAGCAGACCTGGGCCTTAGGTTGGGAGACCATGTACCCCCACGTTGCCAATACATTAAGGAGAGTGCCAGTGTGAAATTTTGAATAATCACAGGAAGGGCTGCAAAGCAGGATATCATCTACATACTGGAGTAAAGAACTTGGATGTAGGTTGAGGGTAGCAAGGTCCCTTTGCAATGACTGTCTGAAATAGTGGGGGCTGTCCCAGAATTCCTGGGGGAGGACCATCCATGTGAGCTGCCAGTAGAGATTAATGTCTAGGTTTGACCAGGTAGATGCAAAGAAGGGTCAGGGAGAGAAGTGAAGGGGTATAGTGAAGAAAGCATCATTTAAATCTAAGAGGGAAGTGAGAGGTAGTTGGAGGAACATGGGAGAGTAAGGTGTAGGGATTAGGCAATGCAGGAGGGGCAGAGATTATGGCTTCATTGATTTTATGGAGGTATTGAACCAGGCCGTACTGACCATTAGACTTTTCAACACTGAGAATGGGAGAGATACGTGGGGAATGGACAGGGATAAGGAGGCAGGCTTCAAGGAGGTGGGAGATTATAGGTTTTAGCCTTTTGAGGGTGCACAGGGTGAGAGGATATTGGGGTAAGATAACATATCGGGTAGGATCTTTGAGAAAGACTTGAGTAGGAGAATGATATGAGGCTATTTTTAGTTGAGAAGTGTCCTGCACCAAAGGGACAGGGATATGGGGAAGGATGAGGGGTGTTGGAGGCTTGCAGAATGCAGGCACAGTGTCTGGACTGGCATGAATGAGAAATGTGGTAGTGGCTTGTAAGGGAGGAATAGTAATGGAAGCCTTGAGTTTGTGGACAAGGTCCTAAGAGAGGGACTGGGAATCTGGGCATTATGATAAAGGAATGGGACAGTGTGAGTGTCCCAAAGGTGCAGAGAAGGGGAGATGTCTTGAAGGGATACTCAAGAATTCCTGAGACCTCGTAATAAGGGTAATTCCTTGTTATGAAGTCAAGAGCGAGAGAGTTGCCCCAGTGTTGACTACAAATGAAATATATTGGCCATTCACCATCCCAGTAACCCTGGGCTCTTTGGATGTATCACTAGCTGTGATAGGAGTGGTGGAGTCTTGCCTCCCTCATTCCAATAATTCGGTATAAGAGGTTAAAGGGTTGGGGTGTTCTCCCCTGGGGACAGTCAACTTTCCAGGGTCCCCATTGTCCAGAATTTGTACAGGGCTTGGTGGGAGGCCTTGGATTAGAGCAGGCTTTAGCCCAATGCCCATTTTGGCTGCATTGGTGTAGGCAGTGGGTGGGCCTATAGGAGTAGGTCTGGGGTGATGGATGGCAAAAGCCAGAAGTTGATATTTGGCTTTGAGCTGTTTTTCTCTTTCCCTTTTAGCGGAGTAGGGGATCCTCTGGGACACTAGGAGAAATAGGTTCCAGTAAGGACCAAAGAGGTGTAAATTCCAGGTATATATTCTTCAAGTCCATTCTGGTAAACTTTGGGTATGTAGATGGGCCTGCGTCTGTAACCTTTGGGTATGTAGATGAGCCTGTAAGTTTTGAAAGAGTGAGCAGGGAGTTTTGCTGCCTGGCTGAATGGCCTCTGGCAATTTTCCATATCCATCAGGAAGAACATACACTTCCCATATGGCACAGGAGTGCTGCTTCTGGCACAATGAGGGGGAGAAACACAGTAAACATAAGGAACCGGTTTTGCCACAGGGAATGGATTTCACTTCAGAGAGTCCTGAATTAGGAGACAATCCTAGCACCTGGCTAATCTCGAATCTCTTACAAGGCATGTAGTCTGCACAGCATCTTGCAGCTGACCACAAGGAAAAAGTATGATAACCATTTTGATCATGCTGTCAGGCCACAGGGAGTCAACAGAACATCACTAGTGCCCAGGATCCCACTGCAGTCCTGAAGGGGATCACAACAAAGTAGGAGCTGTTCAGGACTAGAGGTTATTTAGTCCAGAGGAATATGATTTAGGGAAATTAACAAAAGTCTAATTTGCCTCCTTCCCCTTCCCCACATTCAGGTGTCTCTTGGGCTAAACCAAATCCTGTTGAGTCCCAGGAGAAAAGGCAGAAAAAGTAAGACCAACAAACATGGATGCTTGGTGCTTGTGACCAGCAGAGGGAGTCCTGCAACTGCACTCAAACCTCATAACCTGATGCAAAGCAAGGGCCCTATCTCTCAGTTATAAGGCCCAGACAGCTTTGCCAAGGACAACATCTAGGGGCACCTTCAAGTCAGTCTCTGCCTAGCAAAGCCCCTGAGGCAGGTCCTATCACCAGTCCTTCCCTTAAGACCTCAATTCTTAAAAATTTTGCAACAATACAAACCCAGACAAGACATCATATCAGATTATGGGACAAAACCCAGGTGGGCTGCAAATGTTGACTCTAATGATCTAAATAGACAATCTTAGTTTCTATATTACCAATTTCCCACTTAGAATACTTTTTCTTTTATTTTCATTTCTAGTTTTTATATTTTTTTGTTCTTGATTGTTTTTGTTTTGTTTTATGCTTTGGCAGTGCTGATTGGTAGGTGAACACATACACTGAGACATACCAGCTGGGTTTTTTTTTAATGTCTCTTTTTCCCTTTTCTATTTCTTCTTTTCTCTATTCTTCTACATTTTGAGCATTTTCTTCAGTGTAAATATTTATCCTGACCCTGCCTTCTGAGGGTTGGATTTTTTTTTTTCAGTACAGTTTGATTACATGCTATTTGGTGCTCCAATTGTATGTTTCTCCTCTAGTTCCCTCTGTCTCTCATTTCGGAAACAGAAAATTCTATTAATTTCTACTTCACCCTTCCTCTAACACTTTACACCTGTTTTTTTTTTCTCTCTTCTTTTGTTTACCACAAAATCCAACACTTTCTTTACCTCCTCTCTGCTCATGCTCTATAATTACAAGCCTCTCTGTATTTTCATCTCACATTTCCTTTTCTCCCAGTCCCCTCTAAAGCTACAACCTCTTACCTCTAATTGAGTTTTTCAACTCAAGCCCCCACCATTAATGCTATGTAACCATTACTATGGTGAATACCAAACTCAAATATCTGCTGATTTCATTAAGCTTGATATAGATGATAGTTGAATTCAGATGTCACTGAAGGTAGTTGCTAAACCCCACATTACTCTCATAGGTGGCAATTATCATTGTAATAGTTATAGCAAGAACCAGGAAACCAGTTTAATCCTGTTGATGGTAAGCCTTGGCTGTTTGTACTGCTTGATTTCCCATAGCTCATGAAGAGAATGAAACCTAAGGGAGATTAATAAACCACAGGCTAGGATCTCTGACACCGATCTCAATTTCCTGACAGAACCCCAATGTAAACAAGGTAGGAGACATAAACCCTAATCCATCAACAAAAACCCAATGAGAAAAAAATCAGAGAATGACCTCAGATCCCATCCCCTGGCACAGAACCTTACATGAGTTCAATAAGGGAAAAAAAGAAAACATGTGAGGACAAACACAATAATTGTGCTCAAAGGCTCACACACAAAGAGAAAAAGAATGTACTTTAATTTAAGAAGTAAGAAGAAGTCTATCAAAAATGAGGATGTGGGCCAAAACTAGTCCCCCTTAACACACAACTGTCCAACCAGGAAGTCCACTGATAGAGAACAGGATGAAAACCAAGAGAAAAGCAACAAAAAACTGATAGCTAAAATGATCAAAAATTGAAAGAAGATTTAAGGAAGAATCTAAGAGAAAAATCACAAGAGCTAAAGGATCATGTTAACAATGATATAAAACTAAACAGAGTTCCTAGATTTGAAAGACACAATCAATCAAATTAAAAGGTCATTTGAACATTTTAAAAATAGATTAGAATTAGTAGAAAATAGAACTTTCACTCTTGAAGAAAGAACTTCAGATAATGATGACAGGCTAAGTAATCTTGAGTACCCAGAAGTCAGTTAAAAAAAAAAAAAAACTTACAGAACATGATCAGAATTTTCAGGACTGGAATTAAATCAGAAGACTACACCTGAGTGCTATTATGATAGAAGAAAACATCGAACTAAAAATAGTGGCATGGAGAAAATTCTCAATGAGATAATTAAAGAAAATTTCTCCTGTATCAGAAAGGAGACAAACATGCACATTCAGGAAATATACCGGACCCAAAATAGACCTAACAAAATGAGAAATTGACTGAGACACATCATATTCAAAATGTATAACAGGGAAAAACAAAGAAAGAATATTAAACTATGCCAGAGAGAAATTCCAAGTCACATTCAGAGGCAAACAAATAAGGATCATGTCTGTTTTCTCAGCTCAGAAAAGCCAAGAGGTCCTGGAATGAGATCTTTCAATCTCTGGAAGAAAACAACTGCTAGCCAAGGTTGATACACTCAGCAAAACTCAGTTTCAAATTCAAGGAGGAAATAAAAACATTCCACAACAAGTACAAACTAACAGAATTCACGAGCACAAAACCAGAACTGCAATGAAGACTCAAAGACAAACTTCAAAGAGAGGAACAAATAAATAATTCCAAAATTCCCAATGCCCACATGCAGAGGAATGGCATTAAAAGTATACTCCACTAAAAAAAGAATAAACAAAAAAAAAACAGCAAATATTTACAATAACAGTGAACCAAAATCACATATGTATTCTAGCACTGCATAAGAATAGTCTCAACATCTCCAATCAAAGACATATATTAGATATTAGCAGAATGGATCAAAAAACAAAATCCTTGGGGCTGGAGTGCTGACTCAGCAGTTACAGCACTTGCCTGGCCAGTGCAAGAACATGAGTTCAAATCCCAGCACCATGCATACAACAAAGTGTCAAAGCAACAAAAGCCAAATCAAAAACTAAATAAAATTGATTCTTTCTCACTGTCCCTTTCTCTGTAAAAAAAAAAAAATCCAATATTATGCTCCTTATAGGAGATGCATCTTACATCCAAAGACATCCACAGGTTTAAAGTGAAAGGCAGACTGAAAAAAGTTTACCAGCCATATGACCTAAGAAAACAAACTGCAATTGTGATTCTTATATGTAACAAAGTTGATTTTAACCAAAAATTAATCAGAAGAGACAAAGAAGGTCACTAAGTTTTAATAAAAAGAATAAAACAATAAGAACCATAATAAACCAATAATAAACCAATAAGAAGATGATATAACCATATTAATCATCTGTAACTCAAAAACCAACACACCCAAATAACAAGGGAAAAAATGCTCTATGACATAAAATACCTAATAGACAACAACACTATAGTACTGGGGGACTTCAATACATCTTTATCATCAACAGACAGATCTTCAGAGCAAAAAATCAAAACAGATATCTCCTGTCAAAAATTACACTATAAATCAAATGTATTTATCAGATATCTGTAGAATATTCCACCACAAAACAGCTGAATTTACCTTCTTCTCAGCAGCATATGAATCTTTTCCCAAAACAGGTCATATTCTACTTCACTATGGAAATCTTAGCTTTTTAGCACTGATAAAATCCCCTGAATCCTACTAAATCACAATGGGATGAAGCTAGTAATCAACAGCATGAAAAATAAAAGAAATCACATAGATATATGGAAAATGAATACTATTCTCTTAAATTAATAATGGATCAGAAAGGATGTGAGAACAGAAATTAAGACATTCATAGAAATGAATGAGACTGAAGACACAGCATACTAAAATCTCTGGGACAGTATAAAAGATTCTTAAGAGGAAAATTTATAAAACTGAGTGCCTACTTCAAAAATCTAGAGCAATACCAAATAAATAATTTTATGTTCTACCTCAAGTACTCAGAAAAAGAACAAACCAATCCCCAAACCGGTAGAAGACAGAAAACAATCAAGATCGGAGCTCAATTCAATGAAACTGAAAACAAAACAATACAAAGAATTGACAAAATGAAGAGTTGCTTCTTAGAAAAAAATAAATGAAATTGATAAACCCCTAGCCAATCTCACCAAAAGAAACAATGAAAAGAGGCAAATCAACAAAATCAGAAAGGAAAATGAAGTGATCATCACAGACCCTGCTGAAAGCTAGAGGATTTTAAGAACCTATTTTGAAAACCTATACTCCACCAAACTGGATAATGTGGAAAACATGGACAAATTTATAGTCACAGAATGATATAGAACCCTTTATAGACCATTACAAAGTACCAAAATTCAAACAGTAATTTAAATATTTCCAAAAAAGAAAAGTGCAGGACCTGATGGATTGTCAGCTGACAGAGGTCAGCTACCAGACCTTTACAGAAGAACTGACATCTCCCTTTATTAAGCTATTCCATGAAGTTAAAGGGATAGAACCCTCCCAAACACTTTTTTATGAGGCAACCATAACCTGATACCAAAAGCTGACAAAGACACATCAAGAAAATAAAAATACAGACCAATACCTGTCATGAAAATAGATTCAAAAATCCTTAATAAAATTCTAGCAAATCACATTCAAGAACACATGAAAAATGTAATACACCACAGCCAAGTATGCTTCATTCCAGGCATGCAAGATTGGTTTAACATATGTAAATTAATTAATGTGATTCATTGCTTAAACAGAATTAAAGACAAAAACCAAATGATCATCTCAACTGATGCAGCAAAGGCCTATGATTAAATCCAACATCCATTCATGCTCAAAACACTGGAGAAGTAAGGAATCAAAAGAACTTACTTTAACTTTGTAAAGGCCATTTATGACAAACCACAGCCAACATTATACTAAATGGAGAAAAACTGAAAACTCTCCCACTAAGTTATGGAAAAAGACAAGGCTGTTTACTTTCACCACTCTAATGCAATATAGTCCTGAAAACACTTCCTAGAGTAATTAAGTAACAGAAAGAAATCAAAGGGATGCGAATAGGAAAAGAAGAATTTAAGCTATTTCTATTTGGTGATAATATGATCCTATATCAAGAAGAACCAAGAAATTACACCAGAAGACTTTTTGAGTTTATAAATGAATTTTGCAAAGTTTTAGGATACAAGATCAACACCCACAAATGAATAGTTTTCCTGTGTTCCAACATTAATTTGGCCAAAGAAGAAATCAGGAAATACATCCAATTCAAAATTACATAAAAAATAAATACATAAGTAAATAAAGTACTTGGGAATTAATCCAACAGAGGAAGTCAAAGACCTCTGCAATTAAAATTATAGAACATTGAAGAAAGAAATTGAAGAAGACCTGAGAAGATGGAAAGACATCACATGTTCATGGATAGGCAGAATCAATATAGTTACAATGACCATTCTGCCAAAAGCCCTATACTGATTCAATGCAATCCCCATCAAGATACCAATGGCATTCATCACAAATATAGAAAAATAAATTCCTAAATATATTTGGAAGAATAAGAAACCAAGAATAGCCAAAGCAAAACTAAGCAAAAATAAATAAATAAATAAATAAATAAATAAATAAATAAAAATTTTTTAAAAATACAGTAGGAAGTATCACAGTACCTGACCTGAAATTATACTACAGAACTGTAGTAACTAATACAGGATGGTACTGGTATCAAAACAGACTTGAAGACCAGTGGAATACAACAGAAAATACAGAGACAAATCTACAAATCTTTAGTCATTTGATATTTGACAAAGGGGGCAAAAATATAGCTTGGAGTAAAGATAGTGTGTTCAACCAATGGTGCTGGAAAACTGGGACAGCCATATGCAGAAAAATAAAATTTGATCCTTAAAATTCACCCTGCACGAAATCAAATTGAGATAGATCAAGGGCTTAGAAATTAAGCCAGACACCATAAAACTATTAGAAGAAAAAAACGGTATCAATACTCCATCATAGAGTAACTTCCTTAACAAGGCTACCATAGCACAACAGTACAAAAATTAAAACCAAGAATCTATGAGTGGGATACCATTAAACTAAAAAGCATCTGCACAGCTAAAGAATTAGTCAAGAATGTGAAGACAGAGCCTACAGAATGGGACAAAATCATAGCCAGCTTCTCCTCCATCAGGGGACTAATATCCAGAATATACAAAGAACTCAAAAAATTTAATACCAAAAACAAATTTAACCTAATCAATAAATGGGCTAGAAAACTAAACAGAAATTTCTCAATGGAAAAATATGAAAGGCCAATAAATATATGAAAAATGTTCAACATCTCTAACAATCAGAGAAATGCAAACTAAAACTACATTAAGATTTCACCTCACTCCAATCAGAATGGCAAAAATGAAGAATAAAAGCAACAACAGATACTGGTGAGGTTGTGGGGAAAAAGGAATTCTTGTACATTGTTGGTGGGAATGCAGATGAGAACAACCACTCTGGAAAGGAGTATGGAGACTCCTCAAAAAATTAGTGATGGAATCAATGTATTATCCAGCTATTCCATGCCTGGGTATTTTCCCAGAAGAAATAAAATTAGCATAATACAGCAACACAGCTACATCAATGTTTATAGCAACACAATTCACACACACACATACACACACACGAGTATGTGCGCACACACAATGGAGTTCTACTCAGCTATTAAAAAGAATGAGGTCATGGCATTGGCTTATAAATGGATGGACACAGATAAAATCATTCCAAGTGAAATTAGCCAAACTCAGAAACTCAAAGGTCAAGTGTTTTTTCTCATTTGTGGAAACTAGAATAAAACAAAGAAAATGGTGAGAACAAGTCAAGTTGATATAATAGACCCATCAAATTCAGACTATCCTATGATCTGGAGGGGGTCTATCTGGGTAGGGGAGGAGGGGAAGAGGAAGAGGGGAAGGGAGGATAGGGAGGGAGAAAGGGAGGTTATAAATAGTGTGTAAAATACTTTCCACACCTGAGATGCTAAATAGTTCCCATGCAGGCATTCAAATCTACAAAGTACAAAAAAAAAACAAACAAATTTATATATATAAATAAATCAGGGGAGGATTAGTACAAATTAGAGACCAAGAAGAGAGTGGAGTAGGGAAAGCTGGGGAAGGAAGGAATCAGACTATATTATATTATCATAATGTGTGCACATATGAGTGTGTAACAACAAATTCCTTCACTATGTAAAACTATAATGCACCAATAAAAAATGAAAAATAAAAGAAGTTGAGTTCTCAGATCCATCTTCACTTGGATGAGAGCACATTTTATGAGAACACCATCAGAGGATGTCAAGGTCTAGAATATTACCTGCTAGCGGAAGGAAGTTTTCTCCCCTACTGGGCTTGAAAAACCTGAAGCTTAGACTCAGCAACTACAGAGAAAATTCAAATCTTGCCAATAACTGGAACAATTAGTGATTGTCTAATGGGCTTCATTGGCGAACCCTTTTCTACAGGTATCCCCAAACAGAGGAAGAGATAGCAAGTGTTTGCCCATGGAGATGAATTCATAACTGCTTTCTGGAAGAAAGTCTTTAGCCTAAGAGAGAAGCAAAGAGACCAAGAATCTAAACTTCCATAAAACATATAGGGTGGAGAGAATGGGGGTTAAAAGGCAAGGAAGTTTGCTTAAGACAAGAAATGTTGAACCGATATAGCCCTTTTTATTTCACGTTTTTCTTTCTTTCCTATCTTACCTGACTACCCTTGATATTCCATGCTTCCTAGTAATGTGCTATACTTGAATTATATATGTAAATTAATTTATTTCATCCTCATAGTAACCCTATGTACTATTATAAATTCTATTTAGAGATAAAGCAACTGATCCACTTAAATATTAAGTAACTTAAGTTCGCACAACTAGTAAATATTAGTCCTGAGACTTGAATAGTTCTGAATCAGTACCCTAGGTCCCCTAAACAAAGGTCTGCCATTTTATGTTCCATACTTATTCCATCATCAGTGTCCCCACACAGGAGAAAGGACATCAGAGAAAACCCAGAGGAACCCAGGTGAGCTCTCTGTGTTCACCAACCATTTAAACAGACATGCAAGAATCATCAGACATTAGAAGAAACCCGACAGCCTGCAAGAGGAAAGTAAGGATGAACAAGTGGAGCAAATTATTTAAAAAAAAAAAAAAAACAAGTTCTAGAAATACTTTAACAAATAAAAATGAGAAACACAAGAGGATAGCTCACCAATAAAAGAATAAAGCCTGCAATGGGAAATGAAATTAGCTCTACAAAAGCGAAGTTTCTTGGAAATTTCAGCTAAGAGTCCTAAAACTAAAAAAAGAGTGCACACAATGGCTAATTAATAGAAAATACTTGGTTTAAAGCAAATTGTTCATCTTGTATGTAATAACTATGAAATCTCTCAGAATTTAAAGACAGGAAATGAGAAAATTTAAGGAATTCAAAGGATTCAGCAAGCATTCCAAAATCTATTCAATAAAAGTTATAGAATTTAGAAACATAAAATTTAGGATAAAAGATGACAAATTACAATAGACTATAATTTCAAAGATTTTAGATCATTTTTATATTTAAGTAATTCACTAAGTGTCAGATAGGATGGGAACAAATACTTAAAACCAAAAATATCTTGGAAAATTTTCTGAATTTAAAAAAAGTTATATAAACTCTCAAAAGGGAAAAAATTAGCAAGTTAATTCTCACAATGCCTACCACTAAGAGCAAATGATTAATGGTAATGGGGCAGTGCTTTCAAAGATCTAAGGTAAATGATGTTGAACTAGTAATTCCAAACCCAAACCAGCTATCAATTAAGAAAGGCAATCCCAGAAGTTTCAGATATTTTATGTCTTAGACATTCTTTCTTCAAAAACACTTCTCCAAAAATATAGTCAAACAAAAAAGGTCAGTACATCAAGGATTAAAATATAATAAATCCCAGATAGGTGGAACTAACTCAAGACAGCAAAAAGGAAAAATCAAAAGTGACAACTATGTCAGAAAACCATAAAGGTGTAGATTCAAACTAGAAGAAAAAGTGACTTATAACTCATCTTCAAAAAGAAAGTGAGTTTTATCAATAGACTGTGATTATGAAAGTAAAGACATTGACTAATCTATTTTATCAACAAAAACCACAGAAGACAAATTAGGAAAGCTTTGATTTTTAAAATCTTAAAAAATACAAGAATATGAAATAAAATGAAATATAGCATAATTTTGAGCTAATTCTTGAATATAAGTGGAAATAATTCATTTGACCTAGGTCTATGGAAAATCTTTGGCACAAATTTAACAAAGCATCAAATTTCCTTTCTTTGGGCAAATCACATTGTTGTATATTCAGAAGCTATATTTTACTTTACCAAAATAAGATTTTAATTCACTTTCTATCTTTAGAATGAATAATAAACTAAGCATTCAAGAATTCATTTTAATTGTAGAATGTAAGTAGTAGGAATCCTGGAAACCCAAAACCTAAGTAAAGAGAAAAGAGATGCTATGAGAGTGAGATTTATAATCCTAGAGATTATAAATACTTAGAGAGCAAATTTTAATCTTTATTGATACATAAATTTAACAAATGACTCAAGGCTTGAGTGGTGTATTAATTTAACTTGAAGAAGCTAAATTATTTTCTCATTGAGCAATAGATCTTAAAATGCACCACTGTTCGTGGAAGAAGCTGAACAATTACCCATCCAGAGGCATTCTTGTGTATTGGTTGCTGTTCTGAATGGTATTTTAGTTTCTCAGAACCCATAATGAGTATACTGATATTTAAGATGCTAAAATTCCATAGCAAAACAATTTGGCTGCATCATAATTCAAATTAATTCAGAAAAATCATGGAGTTGGAGGAGTCCAGAAGTATCCACTTAATGTATTCTCTTGCCTCACTCAAATTATTCTGTAAGGTAATATGGATAAAGGTTTTGATCTAAATTAGGAAGCCTGAAAAACATGTTTTCCTAGAAAAAAAAATCATTCCTATTAACATTTTATATAGCTCATCATTCGAATTACAACTCTTGTAATTGTTTTCTTCGTGAAGCATTTCTAATTATCTCAGTCCACATTCATTCATTCGTGAATTCCATGAATGACTACCATTTGCTGAACACTAATTACAAAGCAGATAGTGGAACACACATATAAACGATAGTTATAGGCCTTGTCCTCAAACAACCTGCCATCTAGTGCGCAAAACAAATGTGTGTACAAGTCAACACAAACTGCTAAAGGAAACGAAATGTTTTTATAGAGGGAAGCATAGAGTACTTTCAGAATACAGCAGGACACTAATAGTATAAGACTTCCAGAAGGAATATCTGAATTCACTGGTTGACAAGTGAGAAAGAGCAAAATCTTCCAGGCACAGGACAGCATTAAATTATATATTAACTACACTCCCAATTTAAATACCTTTTTTTTTGTTTTTTGTTTTGTTTTTTACTTGTGTTCTTAAGGAATCTCCTTGGGTGGATCAATAGGAAAATCCAGAGAACCATATGGAGTCTGTTGTAGAGATTCATGTGACAGATGTTTTTGCCTTGGTTCATGGTAGTAGAAAATATGAAAAGAATAAATCGTATTCCTGATGAGTTTTTGAAGAAGAAATGACATAACTAGATAATGTGTAATATGCTGGAAAATGAGAGGGAAAGGGGGAACAAAAGTTAATTACTGGCAATGAGTGAACAGTGGTATTTTTGAGAAGATTATGGGAAACAACATGTTTGGAGTGAGGGAGGTAATTAGAAAAGAAGTATATATATAAATATATAAGGATTAGGATGTAGGACTAAGGTAAGATGATTAAGAGCAATTAGGTTGTATGAAATTTCTTAGTATGAGATATGTAGTTCAGTGAGGAAGGAATTCATAGCCATAAATCATTCAGGAGTCCAGG
>PVKS010038957.1:5780-17682 GCA_004027875.1 Aplodontia rufa | reverse complement strand
TCTGCTCTCCTTCTCCCTCTACTTCCATCTATAAATTTCAGTAAAACACAACATTAAAACATGAACATTTTGTTATTTTTATAGGATTAGTAAATGGTATGTGATATATTTAAGTCTCGACGTATAGGAACCCTTATCTTTCTGGAAGCCTCATAAAGGAGCAGGATAGAATTGGTTCTTAATTAGTGAAAAATTTGTTAGAAAATGGAAACAATTTGGTTATTTGTTCAACTGAAAAAAACAGGTGGCAAAATATTAACCTGTGTTGAAGTCTTGATACTGAAAGTGTGGTCCACAGACCATCATCAGCATCACCTGTGAGCTTGTTAAAAATGCAGCATCTCAGCCCCTACCTAAGACTGTTGAATCAGAGTCTGCATTTTATCAGGATTGCTGGTGATCTTATGTTAAAATGGAGAAGTAAGGCCTGAAGGACAGTCAGGGGTTGGATTTACTAAAATCAAGAATATAAGTAGATTCAGTCAATAAATATACCATAGAGCCAGACTGTGAAGTACTTGAAGACTAAGGCGTTAAGATTTTAAACGTCCAATCCTCTATCAAAATCTTAAAACATTCCTCACACGAGTTAGAATGGGAAAAAATGCTATTGAGAAGATGATTTAAAGGAAGCATTCTGGGTGATTTTGATGCACTTTTAAGTATAAGAACCACTGAACCACAGGCACTAATGTTTCCTCATCTTAAAACAGGTGAAATATTCTGGGCATCTTAACATTCCTACATGCAGACGGTAGAAATGTGCTCATGGTTTCAGAGGCCTTAGTCCATAGACAATGGACTCTATTGTTCTGGGCCATAGATGAGGCAGAACATCATGGTGGAAGGGTGAGGTGTGGGAAAACAGCTCAGGATGTGGCACAGGGAATGCAGGGGTAGGGGAGAGGAAGAGGACGAGCCCTGCTCACCAGGGTCAAAAATATAAACCCTAAAGGCAGGTCCCCAAAGGTGGGTCTCCAGCCACACCCTACCTGAGTACACCTACCACCCAGTTAGGATAAGGCTCTCATAAGCCAATCATTTCACCTCTAAACTTTCTTGCATCATCTCACAATTGAGCTTTTCAAGGACACCTCATGTCTAAACCTTAACAACTCCTCATCTAGTTGGGCATTTTGAGTAGGTTCCAGTACCAAGTGAGTATCTTAACTGAATTTATTCTAATAAATTATGGGACTAGTAATTCTTGAAATAAACAGAACGTGTTCGAAAAAATCCTCCTGGAAAAAGTTAAGTTTTATTTCCAAATGTTGAAGTAATCTACAAAATATCATTGAAAGGATTTAAAAAGTATTACTAAATGTGTAATGCTTAATGATTTTCTATTCTTTCGCATAAGGTAAATGATTGGGCTTTTATGACTCTAATTGTAGGTAGGGAAGGCTACTAGATGTATTCATTAAGGATGCATAAAATTTCCCTTTCCTGCTAATGCTACTTTTTTTCTGAGCAAAATATAAAGCACTCTGCACAACAGTTTCAAGAATGTCACACATTCCCTTTGTGTCTGTAATAAAACATTTAAAGTACAGGTAGCATTTCCCTTACATATTTTGGTCCCATATATTAAAGCTTAGTGTTAAAAGATTACTAACACTAAAATTTGATATAAAATATGGCTTTGTTTTTAAGAATGCTGTAACAAAATATTTTTTTAAAATCATAGGAATGATACAGGCTGGAGTGGTGGCTCAGCGGTAGAGTGCTTGCTGGCATGTGCGAGGACCCAGGTTTGCACCCCAGCACCACATACACAACTAAGTGTTGGAAAAACAAAAACCAGTTGAAAAAACAAAACTGATTTTCTCTCTATCTCTAAAAAATATTTTAAAAGTCCTAGAAATGATACAGAAAGAATTTTGGTATAGTTTGGCCTTTAATTTTACCAATCACAAATGTGAAATTTTGATGTGTAGTGAATGACTGACTCGATAAGATGCTGTGGAAAATAGCCATTGTATGTGACGTGATAAAAATAGACAATTTCCTGTCTATATCACCAGCTTAACTTTTGAAAACAATAATTTGGATTTCTTCAGTGAAAATCATAGGGAATGTATAAATGGCTTATTATAATTATAAAAAATTTTGAAAGCACAAACTAATTTAGAGTTATTGCTGAATGAAATCAGTTCCATAAAACTATTTCTAATGCAATTGAATATTTTTAACTCCAACAAATAAAAAAATTAGATTTTGATTATTTTATAACTTTCCATACCATTGTAGGTATTACTCTAGAAAGATAGCTTTACTTTAAATATGATGGAATATTTCTTTTTATGTTTAAAAATTCCAGATTTCATTCCCTATAGTATATTTCCACTTCAAGTGAGCAATTTTATCATTTAAGCTTTGAGAAGACAAACACATTGTCTGAGATTCTGAGGTGAATGAGTCAAAAACTTTCAGATTACTTAATCTATATCAATAATTTAGTAGATTTAATCCACAACATCTTAATTGACTTCTTATACTGGGCTCTGAACACTGAAATACATGAACATTTTAGAAAATTTGGAGAATGCAGAAATATCCAACATGAAAACGTTACATCACCCCCAAACTGAATATTTATATAGACTTAACAATTCATTTTTACCAGACAACATGAAGGTTTCTACATGTGACAAGAGGTCTGATACAGTATACACATTCATAAGCAGGATAATAAAGATTCACAAATTATAATTTAAAAACATTTTCCTCAGAAATACCTATGATATATATAGCAGCTCGATTAACAAAAGATAAATTATAATAACAACCCAGATGCCCATCATTGGATGAATGTATCCAAAAGCTCTGGTATATATATACACACACACACATATATATGTATGTATATGTATATACACACATACACACATATACATATATGCACACACACAATGGAGTTCTACTCAGCTACTAGAAACAATGATATCACAGCTTTTGAAGGTAAATGGACGGCAATGGAAGCAATAATGCTGAGCAAAGTTGGCCAAACACAGGGACTTAGAGGTCAAATGTTTTCCATCATTTGTGGAGCCAGAGCAAAACCCAGGCTTGGGTGAAAGGTAGTCAAGCATATGTAGTACACCCACCAAAGGTGTAGCAACACATAATCTAGGGGACCCATAGGTATGTGGAGAAAGGGGAGGGAAGGAGGATAGTAAGGGATCTAGGGACACAATCAACAATGTAGCATACTCTTTACCCCTCCCAAGACATCAAACAATATTTATGTAATTAATTCTGGGAAAATATATACACACACACACACACACACACATATACACACACACATATATACACACACTTATAGCTGTTATGGGGGAAATAGAAGAGTCAAGAGACTAGGGTGTGGGTGATGGGTTGACTCTCAGGATCAAATCTATATCATATTGTTACTTTATATGCATTTATGATTGTATACCAACTCCTTAAAAAGTATCTATGATAAACCTTCTGCTTAATTTTTTTTTCTTCTACACATACAAACATACATGTCGGTGGCCTCCAGTCAAAGATGACCAGAAATATAACTGTCATTGAACAAGCTAGGTTTATGAACAAGCTAGGTTTATTAGCTTCAGCAGCTCAGGAACACATGTATCATGGGATCATTTGACATCTCTATAAGAGAGCATTTGAAAAAAGTGATCATAGGATTTAGGCTCTTGTTAGGATATTTGAGGGTGGAAATGTCTAAGGAAGTAAGACTTTGATTCAGATCGAATGGTCAGAGGCAGGGCTAATTTTATAATTATCTTAATGAAGCTATCTCAAAGTTCAGTTAGACCAAAGCTAATATAATTGTTGAGGAAGCATAAGTCACTCACGGTAGTCAGGGTAGTGAATGAAATGTTTGGTCACTTATGTACACTAATAATATCCATGATTTTTCTCTGTTCAGACATTATAGGATGATGTAATTTTTGTCTAGGACCATTATCATAGAGCACCTTATCTGATGTTGAAACTGTTCATGTTCAGCAAGGACTTATGTTCTGGAAGATCCACCTCTGGGTGCCAGGCCCACTAGTAGGAAAGTGACCTTGCTCTTAGATCATAGGGCTACTTTATTCCTTCTCACATGTTATACTCATAACTTATATTCAATATAACACATAATCGCTGAGAGCAGAATATTTGAATATCTGAAGCATTCGCTGCCAATCTTTCCAGGAAAAGAAAATGCATTATGGCAAAACAGCTTAAAAAAAAAGAAAAAAAGTCTTCAAAGCAGCAGGGTTAAAAACTGACTTTTCAATAAAAACAATGAAATATGAAAGCAATGGAATGGCATCTTCAAAGCTCTGAAATAAAACAAGATTCTATATTTAAAGAAAATGCTTTTAAAGTATTCTCGTCAGATAATGAAATTTTCAGGCAAATAATTTAACAGACTTCATCAGCAACATATCCACATCAAAATACTGGGGGTTATTCTTCTTCTAGAAGAATAATGATACTAGATAGACACATAGAAATACAGGAGAAGTGAATAGCAGTGATAACTGTGGATGAATTTGATTCAAATTTTAGGATTTAAAATCAATATAATTTAAAAATATTTTGAAAGGGTAAATGCCATGCAATTATTCTTGGGTTTGATAAGACAGCAATTCTTCCCTTATCTGTCTTTTTTTTAATACTGAGGGTTAAACTCAGGGCTGCTTAATTGCTAAGTCACATTACCAGTCCCTTTTCTTTTTTGAGACAGTCGCACAAGTTACTGAAGCTGGCTTTGAACTTGGGATCCTCTTGCTTCAAGCTTCCTGAGTGGGTACACCACCACATCTGGCTCTTCTCATAAAGATGGTACTCATCAAACACATACCAAATGAATGCAGAACTATAAATCTAATAAAACTGAAAATGGATTAAGAAAAGAGACAAATTCAAAAAAAATAAGAAAAAATAGAACAAATAGAATTTAAGAGAATTGAGGTAAGAGCTGCATTTAAACCAAATATATCAGTGGTAACTATGTATAAGGACTACTATAATAAGTAAAGATTGGATTAATAAAGGACATACCTTGAGTGTACAAATGCATGAGTTTTAAAAGCAAATGTATAGAGTTCCTATTCCAAATAAGAGGAAGTAAGCATAGTCTTCTTTTTCTCTTTAACTCAGTATAGCTGTAAAACGTAAAGCTTTGGAAAAAATATTTGAAGGTTTCAACAAGTAAATAGCAACGGAAAAATTCAGAAAGACCAGAATTTGTAGCACCACCCAATTGACCTTTTTCAATGTAGTGTTCACCAGCTTCCCACTGAGACCAGAATGCAGCTCACTCACACAGGCGGGGATAGCTCCAAGAGAAACATTTTTCAGGATTGAGGACTACCAGGGGATCTCTCTTCAATGACAATGGTTGCAGAAAATAAGGGTGAAAAGTAAATGGAAAGTTTCAAGAAAGAAATAGAAGATGTATAAAGGAGAACCAAATTGGAAATTGAAGGACTGAAAAAAACAACCAAATTTTAAAATCTCTGGATAGACTAAATATCAGAATGGTGATAATAGAAAATTTCAGTAAAATTGGAGATAGATCAATGGTAATTATCCAATTGGAATATCATAAAGACAAAAGTTAAACTGAACCAGGCATTAAAACTTGCTAGACTTATGAAATTTTCTCATGTTTGTTACAAAATCCCAGAAGAAAATGAGAATGCAGGAAATCTACATGTGAGGAAACATTGGTAGAAAATCCCCTACATGTGGAGAATAGTTTAAACCTACATAATTAAGTGTCTGGGTAAAGACTAAAATTAAATCCAAGCATTTGTTTTGGCATACGTTAGGAATATACTACTGAAAACTAAAGGAAAAAAAAAAAACCTTGAAAACAGCCGGAGAAAAACTAATATGTAGCCAATAGTTTGAAGTACAGTGATTTTTTTAAAGCAGAAATCATGAAAGTCAAAATGGCACAATATTTTTAAAGCTTGAAAAAGGAAAAAAAAAAAACTTGGAACCTGGGATTGTGTGTCTAGCCAAAATGTCATTTTGAAATGACGGTGAAATAAAGATAATTCTGTGATGAACACAAAGGAGTCTGTTTGTAGCAGGCCTGCTTTAAAAGACTCAGGTAAGGGAGTTCTGCAGATAGATGGTACATGCTAGCACAAGGAGACTTGAACCATAAGGAAAAAAGAAAAATAGAAATAGGAAATTCTGGATAAATAAAGCAGGCTGCTTCATTTAATCAGATGTGTTGGACTATACTTCTGTAGGTGGGCTTATTCCCAGAAGCCTCTAAATTTATGCTTTCAAACCTTTAGTTATTCCTTCACAGTATGATCATTTTCATGCGATAGCCATTTGCTTCCACATCCTAAATAGAATTCTCATATTTTTTCCATATGATTGAAATTCGTAATCTGCAAAATGAATTGAGTTCAGTCTTACCGCCAGTCCGCTGCTGCTGCATTTTTCTCTGTATGCCATTCAAAGTACTCTGCAGTTTTTAGTCTCGTTCTATTATAAACTATTTTCCCCTATTGCTTTCAACTCAAAATTCACAGCTGCCATGGCTCCTTCTGCCTTTCACAGTACCAAAAGGTTTCCAAAATATTTTATTGCTATAGAAACCGTTTTCGTGAATCATTTTGTGATAGGATGTTCAGACTAATATTTCCTGTGTTCAAGAAAAGTGTTCACTAGGAGTCCACACTAGATGAAAACCTGTTAGTGTCTGGGAACTAAAAAACTGGATTTAAGATGAACCTGCTGGAAAAGTGGTAATTCTGAAATGGAATTTTCTTAGCTCTTAGGTAAACTTAGTTGCAGAGGGAGTAGGAATGAGAGAGTTGAACAAATATGATCAGGATTTTTTGAACGTTTGTTTACTAGATCCTGATGAATCTCCTGTTAGTCACTGATGGGTAAATAGGATATTAAAATTTTAGGACAAGGTGCATTTTAGAAATAATAGATGGGAGTATTACTTTGACTAGTAAAGTGTTAACAGCAGGCTCAACTTACTGATGTTTTCTTGAGTCTTTGTAATATTTTATATTTTCTGCAAGTTAAGAAACTTTCAAGCTAATAAACTTCAAATAAAATCTAATAAGTTACGTTTAGAAAAATGAGATCACCAATTTTAAATCAAGTGAATGTACCAAGAATCCACCTAAATAATTTTTCTGAAAATTACTATGGAAATTACCTAAACTCAAATGATATTGTTTTTTAAATCTAGTAATTACAAGTTCAATCATTATGTTACTATATTAATGATGTCCCCCCCTAGCAGAATTTTGAAACACAGGTAGATCAACAAGGCTTCTCAATTAATTTCCTTAAAAAATGTATGGGGAATCTATTTTAATAGTCTGTAGCTGATACAAAATTTCATTCTTGGTTCTAACTAACAGTACATTGCACAAAAAGTTTAATCTTTGTACAAAAGTTTTGTATTACATAGCCCATTTTCTTTTATGCTTTGGAAAGCTTATCTAAACGTTTGTGGTGTGATAGTAGCAGTGTGGATATTAATGACAAAATTGTCAGTTTATAAGCATACTTTAGATCATTTAATTTCATGAAATGATAGTGGTAAGCTCTCAGTAAGATTATGGTTATATTCATTGGTATGGCTATGTATAAAAGTGAGTTTCTCTAATCTGTATTAACTGCTTAGAAATACAAAGGTAATTTATTAATGTTTAGAGAAATAAAGACTTACTGTAATTTATTCTAACTGGTAGGTTTGCATGCGTGGTTGGACACTTTTAGGGCTTTAGTGCCATTCATACTGCATGATCTAAGTGAAACCTTATTATCATAAAGCTTGACATGAACTAAAATATAATAAATGGCTAGCATTACTGATGTCCAGAATAAAGGCAGTAATGCATTTGTCATGGGAATACTTAATGAATAGTCAGCTATTAAATCAACTTATGCTAAAGTTAGTACAGGAAATTTAAGCTTCAATAAATCTTCTCTTGCAAACACAAAGCAATGAGATGCATTGTGTGTGTGTGTATAAATGTTTATACATTAAAATTTTTGAAAAGCAAGATGTGCATGTTTGTATAAATGTATACTACTGATCATATATAATTTTATTTACAAATATTTAAGAGCAAAAAGCATGTGTAACAAGACAATAATGTGAACCTACTCATACACTAGAAAACAGATAGACAACCTAAGCCAAAATTTGAGCTGATGGTTCTGGCCTTCTGACCTCAGGATTTATATCTGGAAGGCGGTTTTTTTAGAATTTCAAACCAGTAAGGTTATAGGGACAGAAAGTACAAAGTAAAGCCGAATACATATCCTAAAGCAAGACATTGACAGGATTCTCCATTTATTCAAGAACTAATTTAACAAACACTAAAAGTTCTTTATATTCTGGTGCTGAGTCCACATTCATGCAAACACAATTCCCTGCATGCATGAAGCTTGTGCTGTATGCAGAGGATCTCATGGAGCAACTGGAAGAACCAAGGTGAGAGGGGAGTTGGAAGAGAATATTCTGCAAAGAAGCTGGAGACATTTGGCCAGGTGATCTGTTACAGCACAGCTCTGCCGGGGGACAGGGGGGACCTGAAATACCACTGTAACACTTGAATTTCAAATAAGGATCCTAGGGGCAGGTGGGCACAAAAATGACTCAATAAAAGCTAAAACCTATTTAAATGATTTTGCACATGTGAATTGTGGAACATTGGAATAATTCTGCCTTTAAGAAGGACAATAAAACCAACAAACCTAACCCCAACAGCCAATATAGGAGTTCATGCCAAATGAAATTTAAAATAACAAAATTGTTAATAAAATTGTTTTAGTCTTTTTATCTTTTAAAAGGATTTTTATTTTTAGATATGTGATATTAGAATATACCATGGCTTGATTATAAAGGCATGGAGTATAGCTGTTTCAAACTCAGTCCTCAGTATTTCCCTTTCCCCTCCTGCCCTCCCTCCCCTATGCTTTTTAGTTATCCATGAGAATAAAAGGTACAATGACATAAATGATAAAAGCATGTAGTATAATTAGTCCCACTTCAGTCCCCAGTATTGTCCCTTCCCTTCGCTTTTTCCCATCCCCTGTTCTTCCTAATACACATGATAATAAAGTTGTCAATGATGTGGAAGTATGGAATATAGCTTAGTTCTTCTCCCTCTGCACTGTTCTCTACCCTCCACTCCACTGATCTATTATTTACTAGTAATTTCTTTTTGATTTAGTGACTTGTTGAGACGATTCACTATGGTATGTTCACATGTGAACACAGGAAAGTCTGATTCACTTCATGAACTTTTCTTATCTCATCCCTCCTTCCTCCGTTTCTTTCCCTTTTGTCTATTTATCTGATCTTTTACTTATTTTTGTTAAGCTTCTGCATATCAGAACATTTGACCTTTGGTTTTTTTTGAGGCTAGCTTATGTACTTAGTATGATAGATTCAAGTTCCATCCACTTGTCAGAGACTGCCAGGAAGCAGGCTTGAGTTCCCTTGAAAGTTAAAAGTGAAAGTATAAAATAAATGCAGGCAGGAAATGAGACAGTAATAGTTCCTGTAAAAATGCAGTGATTAGACATTGTGGAAGTAAAATATGCAGTCATAGAAATAAAATGTTCAATAGATTGACGAAATACTCAAGTTGCCTCAGTTTTAAAAAATCAGCAAATCTGTCACACAGGAGAAAAGAGAAAACCATACGAGTAAGCAGTTATGTGTTACAGAGGGTAGTTCTGTGGTTTATAGCCTGTGTTGTACGATATGATAGCTGCTACCCACCAGTGTGGCGTGGTTTGAATTGAGATACACTACAAGTGCAAAATACACCCTAGATTGCAAAGACTTGATTCAAGAAGTTTTCTCTTAATTTTTATACTAATTGTATCTTGAAATGACAATATTCTGGACATATTGGTTAAATTAAAAGATTTACAATTCATGCCACGTATTTATTTTTTACTTTTTCTTGTAGTTACATAAGAAATTCCTCAATTGCATATGTGGTTTGTGCATTAACATTTCTAGTGGACAATTTTGGTTTCTTTAATATTTACTCTGTGCAAGCATTTTAGTAAATGTCAGAGGTTGTGATGGAAAAAATATTTGAAGGGATATTAGTGTATTTTTGTACAATTGAAAAATAGGCATATGTACATCAGATTAGTATTATTGGGTAATGGTTAGCATAAATAATCCAAATAAAATCATATTTTAGAACTTCACAGTGAAACTGAGCGCACCTCAAGTATAGAGAGAACAATTTTAAAACTGCCTATCTGTTCCAACTGGTGGCCTATGAAGTACAGAAGTGGGGCTGAGTGATGGTGGGCTGCTCTGGAGGCCCCAGATAATGGAGTCACATTTAAATTGTGAGCAAAAATAGCTGTCAATCCAAGAATGCTACACCAAACATGCTCATTATTGGAGTATGAGTGAAAAAGAATAAAGAAGCCAATATTTTCCAATAAATACCCTGCTGCTTTACCATCCACAGGTTCTCACTAAAAGAGTTATTGAAAGACATGCATTAGGGGTTGGGGATTTAGCTCAGTGGCAGAGCACTTGCCTAGCATGCGCAAGGCCCTGAGTTCGGTCCTCAGCCCTGAAAAAAAAAATTAGCAAGGATGTGGGCTACAGAAAGGGTTGGAATAGGAGAAGGAGGAGTGAGCACAGAAACAGATCAAATACTAGTAAATTTAATTATTTTACCTGCTTTTTATTTAAATATTTAGATAAAAGTAATGGAACATGGTAATGAGGTATTCAGTGTGTATGTAGAGTATGCTAACACTAGTAATATAGAAATTGTGTTAGACTCATTCATAATCAAAAATATGAATTATGAAATCAAAAGCAATCCTCTAAAGAAAATAAATATAATAGGTTCCAATATATAAAATGTACTCCATTAAAGTGCATTAATTTAACAGAAGCCTGAAATAAGAAGGAAAACAGTAAGGAAAAAACATGAAATAAAATTTAAATTCTAAGTGGATCAGTAGTCAAATGCTATGTAGGTGTATTAAATACTCCCAACTGAAATAAATTAGTTGAACTCTATGTAAATGGATTAAATACACCAATTGAAGTAAGAAATTATCAAAAATGAACAGAACCAAAATAGAAGTATGTATAAAGAAGCCTAGATATAATGCAAAACAAAGGAACATGAAGAAAATTAGTTTTAGGAGCGCGCTTATCACATACTAGGCATTCTATAAATGTTACTTATCTGACAGATTTTTTTTCCCCAGATGATAGATGTTCAAAATATTGGATTGTTTATTTTACTTCTCAAGTATTGAGACAGACAAAATAAAGAGAAATGCCTTAAGAAATAGCAATGTTCTCTTCTGCACAAGGTCAACATTTACAAAGCATGGGGGTGAAGGCGATAAATCACATCTCTGCAGCATCTCTGAAATAGAGCTCCTTACCCCTTGCCTAGAGCTCAGTTTAAACACATACACATGACGCAGTTCCCCTCTTCCAAGCAGCATGCAGTCTGTCACTGCTGTGCAAAATGAGGCAAGATGGCACCACCTGCTCTGTGGAGGCTGCCGCCTGGGGACAAGATTCTTAACCCAGTGAGGGACCTCACTGGAAAGTTCACGTTAGGCTTCAGGAAAATCCTAGGCTTTCTGAGATGATATAAAAAAAATGTAGCTAAATGCATTTTTCAGTGTCACAGGTCAATAACTATCATATTCTGAAAGCAGTTGATATCTAATTTTTTAAAAACATTTTAAACTAACACAAAAATGCAAAAATTGTAACTATTATGCCTTGATACATGTATATATGTTGCACTGTGTTCAACTCAGGTTAAATGTTTATCGCCTCCAATATTTTATCATTTCTTTCCTTGTTTTTATTTTTTTTCTTTTCTTTTTTTTTTTTTTTTTTTTT
>PVKS010038956.1:0-17575 GCA_004027875.1 Aplodontia rufa | reverse complement strand
CTGTCTTTGTTACTATGGCCCTATAGTATAGTTTTAGATCTGGAATGGCAAAACCGCCTGTTTCATCTTTCTTGCTTAGTAGTGCTTTGGCAATTCTTGGTTTCTTGTTGTTCCAAATGAATTTGAGAATTGCTTTTTCTATGTCTTTAAAGAACGACATAGGTATCTTTATAGGGATAGCATTAAATCTATATAAAGCATTTGGTAGAATGGCCATCCTAGATCATAGGGCTACTTTGTGGCTACATTAAAGCAATTCTGAGAATCCTGTTCACCAGCATATGTCTTGTACTAAGAGTTATGTCCTCTCTGGTGTGAATATGAACTAATACATTCATACTCTGGATTCTCTGTGAGCTGTGGGAATTGTTTTGTTACTCCTTTCTGATGGCTCCTCCTAAGATCTCAAAGTTTTTCACCTGTATTGTGAAAAACACATTTGATTATGTCAAGGCCTAACCAAAAACTACAAGAGACCCCTCTATGAGTTTTCAGAGTTTTTTCTCTGTATAAACTCCTTTCTTGCTTGCTTTTGTCTTGAAAATTCTAGCCTCTTTGCCTCCCTAACTTAAACTGGCTTTCCTCATGGCAGTGAGCACACTAGGTTCCATGTGGCCTTTCCTTGTACTACAGCACGGAAACTGTCCCAGAAGAACACTGGTGGTGCTATCAGGGCTCTTTCACTTGTTTTCCATCTGATGACAATCATTGACCTGTAGTGCCTGCTGCCTAATATCCAGCCAACAGATGTTTTATGTACTTTATCCAGAAGCTGGAATCTGGTTATTTCATTGTAGCTAATGATATTTTTTTCCAAACTGGCAAGATGTAAATATATAGAAATATATCACATAAGTATTTATAGAGTGGGAAAAATTAAGATGTTAGGATGACAAGTGTTTTTTTGGGGGAGACTGGTTTTATTTTTTATTGGTTCCACCTTGTCTTATATATGAAGGGATTTATTGGTTCGTATTCATACGTGCATACATATTGACAGAGTAGCTTAAACCTGATCCCTGTCCAGGATCTCTTTCCTTTCCCACACTCCCCTATCTCATATTTCTGAAATTCCTCATAGTTATAGATATAATTAATTTACCTTACACATATCTTTTAAATGTTGAAATTACTAGATTCATACCCCTGCCTGAGTATATTTGGGCTTCTCAGGGGAATCAAGTATACTCTACAGTATTTAATAAGCCATTTTTACCCTCCTGCTCCTCCCTCCCTTTCTCCTTCACCCCCACCTCTTAATAGCAACAGTCCCAACAACTTATGTGTTATTTCGAATTTGGTGGGTCTCTGAAATAAACTTGACTAAATTTCAACCTATATTAGGTTTTACTCTTGATTCCTTATATTAGAGAAAGCATTAGACTCTCAAGTCTCTATGTTTGGTTTGTTTCACTAAACATGACTTTTTCCATTTCCATCCATTTACCAGCAAAAGCCATATTGCTCTTTCTAATGGTTGAGTAGAACTCCATTGTGTATGTATGTGTGTGTGTGTGTGTGTGTGTGTGTGTGTGTATTACAATTTTTGGATCCATTCATCCAGTGAAGGATATCTAGTTGATTATTACATAATTTCACTATTGGAAACTGAGCTGCAATAAACATTGATGTAGCTATGTATCTCTGTAATACGTTTATTCTAGCTCTTCTAGGAAAATACCCAGGAGTGGGATATCTGGGTGATATGGTACTTCAATCCATATTTGTTTGAGGATATACCAGCTTGCAGTCCCACCAGCAGTATGTTAGTAGTGTTCCTTTCTCCCTACAACCCCTCCAGCATCTGTTATTGTTCATATTCTGCATTTTGCCGTACTGACGTGAGTGAGGTAGAATCTCAGTGCAGTTATGATTTCCACTTCTCTGATTGCTAGTGACGTAGAACACTGTTCTCACATTTTTTTTGGCTTTTTAAAATTTTTCTATTAAGAAGTTTTAGTTTATTTCCATACCCCATTTATTGATTGGAGTGTTTGTGGGTTTGGTGTTAAGTTTTTTTTAGTTCTTTTCATATTAGTCCCCTGTTGGAGAGGTAGCAGGCCATGATTTTCTCCCATTCTGTAGGTTCTCTCTTGACACTCTTAATTCCTTAGCTCTGTAGAAGCTTTTCAGTTTAGTGGCATCCCACTCATTAATTGTTGGTTTAATTCTTTAGCTATGGGAATCTTAAGGAAGAAGTTACCTACACCAGTATGGTGGAGTATTGTCTCTAATTTTTCTTCTAACAATTGTATGGTTGCTGGCTTTATTTCTAGTTCTTGGATCCACTTCAATTTGATTTTTGTGCAGGATGAGAGATAAGGATCTAATTTCAGTTATCTGCATATGGCTGTCCAGTTTGTCCAGCGCCATTTGTTGAACTGCCTGTCTTTCTTCCAAGCAATATTTTTGCTAGTTTTGTTGAATATCAGATCATTAAAGATTTGCGGGCTAGTTTCAGTGTCTTCTATTCTATTCCATTGGTCCTCCTACCTATTATAATACCAGTACCATGCTGTTTTGTTACTACAGCTCTGTAATATAAATTCAGGTAAAGTATTGCAATAACTCCTATTTTTTCCTGTTTGTTTTTTGTTGTTGTTGTGTTATTTGTTTTATTTACTAATGCTTTGCCTATTCTGGGTTTCTTATTGTTCATAATAAATTTGAGAATTGATTTTTCTATATCTTTGAAAAATGACAAAGGTATTTTGATCAGGATTGCCTTGAATCTGTACAGTGCTTTCGTAGGAATGGCTATTTAACTATATTGATTCTACCTAACCAAAAACATGGAATGTCTTTTTATCTTCTCAGATCTTCTTCAATTTCTTTCTTCAATATTCAATAGTTTTCATTGTAGATGTCTTTTACTTCCTGTGTTAGATTAAATCCTAAGTATTTTATTCTTTTTGAGGTTACTGTGAATGGGACAGATTTCTTAATTTCTTCTTTGGCAGAATTGCTATGGGAGAATAGGAAAGCTATTGATTTATGGGTTGTGATCTTGTAGCCTGCCACTTTGCTGAATTTATTTACAAGCTTTAGAAGTCTTCTGATAGAGGTTTTGAGTCTTCCAGGTATAAGATCATGTCCCTGGCAAATAGAGATAGTTTAACTTCCTCTTTTACTATTCAAGTCCTTTTGATGTCCTTCTATTGTATGATTGCTTTGGGTAGGGTTTTGAGGACGAAATGGAATAACAGTGCTAGGAATGAATGGCCTTGTCTTGTTCCTGAGTTTAGTGGAATGCTTTCAGTTTTTCTCTGTTAAGTATAATATTGACTGCTGGTTTGTTGGAAATGGCCTTGACAAAATTAAGGTAAATTCCTTTGATCCCTATCTTCTCCAGAATTATGAGCATAAATGGGTATTGGATTTTGTCAAAGGCCTTTTCTGCATCAATTGAGATGATCATATGATTTTTGTCTTTAATTGTGTTTAAGTGACAAATTACATTTATTGATTTGCGTATGTTGAACCGGACTTACATCCCCAGAATGAAGCCCACTTGATCATGGTGTACTATCTTTTTGATGTGTTTTTGGATGCAGTTTCCTAGAATTTTGTTAAGGATTGTTGCATTTATATTCATCAGTGATATTGGTCTGTAATGTTTTTTGTTTTTATGTGTTTTTATTGGGTTATGGTACCAGGGTTATAGTTGCTTCATAAAAAGTGTTTGCGAGGGTTCCATCCATTTCAATTTCATGAAATAGCTTAATAAGAAGCAGTGTTAATTCTTTTGTAAAGGTCTGGTAGAACTCAGCCAAGCATCCTTCAAAACATGGTCTTTTCTTTTTTTGGAAGGTCTTTGATTGCTGTTTCAGTTTCACTACCTGAGATTGGTTTATTGAGCTGCTCAATATACTGTGTCAGTTTGGGAATGTCATATGTGACTAGGTATTTGTCCATGCCCTCCAGATTCTCCATCTTGGAGAAGTATAGTTTTTCAAAGTAGTATCTATAATCCTCTGGATTTCAGATGAGTCAGTAGTGATGGTCCCATTTTGTTTCTAATTTATTTATTTATTTAATTTCATTCTTTCTTGTGGTGAGTTTAATCAAGGGGTCCATCAATTTTCTTTATTTTTTCAAAGAACCAACTTTTGTTTCATTGATTCTTTATATTATTTTTTGTTCTCAATTTCATTGATTTTGACTATGATCTTGGTTATTTCCTGTTTCCTATTGAATTGGGGATTGGATTGTTCATCTTTACAGATTTGAGGTGGATCATAAGTTTATTTATTTGGTCTCTCTCCTGATTTTTTATGAAGGTACTTAATGCTATAAATTTACATCTTAAGAATGCTTTCATTCCTGGAATGAAGTCCACTTAATCATGATGTATTTTTAGATCTGGATAGTTAGAAGTTTATTAAGGATTTTTGAGTCTCTGTTCATCAGGGGAATTGGTCTGCAGTTTTCTCTTCTTGATATGTCTTCACTGGATTTTGATATGAGGGTTATATTTGCTTCATAAAAAGTATTTGGGAGGGTTCCAACACTGACAATTTCATGGGAAAGCTTGTAAAGGATTGGGGTTAATTCTTCTGTAAAGGTCTGGTAGTATTCTGCCTAGGATCCATCAGGCCCTGGACTTTTCTTTTTTGGAAGGCCTTTGATTGTTGTTTTGATTTCACTCTCTGAGATTGGTTGATTTAGAATTTCAATGTCCTCCTCTGCTATTTGGGCATGTTGTATGTAGCAAGATATTTGACCATTTCTTACAGATTATCAAACTTGGAAAATATATGTCCTTTCAAAGTAAGTCGTGATAAACTTCTGGATTTTGGTTGAGGCACTGGTGATATTTAATCTTTGATTTTATTGATTACTTTCATTTCATTCTTCCTTTGGTCGGGCTGGTTCAACATAAACACATCAATAAATGTAATTTGTTGATTTGCATATATAGAACCACTTAAACAGAATTAAAAATTGCATATGTAATTCACCACTTAAACAAAATTAAAAATAAAAATCATATAATCATCTCAATTGACACAGAAAAGGCCTGTGATAAAATTCAGACTCCATTTATGATCAAAACTCTGGAGAAGATGAGTATCAAAGGAAGATACTTTAATTTTGTAAGAGCCATTTATGATAACCCATAGCCAACATTATGCTCAATGGAGAAAGACTGAAAGCATTCCCACTGAATTCAGGAACAAGACCAGGATGTCCACTTTCACCACTCTCATTCAATATAGTCCTTGAAAACTCTAGCCAGAGCTATCAGACAAGAGAAGGAAATTAAAGGAATTCAAATAGGAAAAAAGGAAGTCAAGATGTCTCTATTTGCTGGTGACATGATCCTATACCTAGAAGACCCAATAAGCTCAACCAGAAGACTTCTAGATCTTATAAATGATTTCAGCAAAGTGGTTGGCTATAAGATCAACACTCATAAATCATTAGCTTTTCTATACTCCAGCAACAATTCCACTGAAGAAGAAGTCAGGAATCCTGTCCATTCACAATATCCCAAAAAATAATAAAATACTTGGGCATCAATATATCAAAGGATAGAAAGGATCTTTACAACAACAGCTAGTGGACATTAAAAAAAGAAATTACAGAAGACCTGAATAGGTGGGAAAACATTCCATCATCTTGGTTAGGCAGACTCAATATAACCAAAATGGCCATTCTACCAAAAGCCCAATATAGATTCAATGCAATCCCCATTGATACCAAAGACATTCTTCACAGATATAGAAAAAGGAATTCCCAAATTCATATGGAAAAGCAGAAGGCCCAGAATAGCCAAAACGTTACTAAGCAAGAAAGAGGAAGCAGAAAGTGTCACAATTCCTGACTTGAAATTATACTATGGGCTATAGTAACAAAAACAGTGTGGTATTGATATTAAATCAGAAATGAAAACTAATAAAGCAGAATAGACAAATCCTCAAATCTTTAACCATCTGATATTTGACAAAGGGGGCAAAAGCATAGTGTGGAAGAAGGACAGCATGTTCAACAAATGGTGCTGGATGAACTGCACAGACATATGCAGACAATCGAAATTAGATCCTTACCTCTCACCCTGCACAAGAATCAAACCAAAATGAGTCAAAGATCTGGAAATTAAACCAGCATCTATACAATTGCTTGAAGAAAAAATAGGATCAGTATTCCACAACATAGGTATCAGCACTGCCTTCCTTATCAAGACTACCATAGTGTAAGAATTGAAGCCACAAATAAATAAGTGGGATGTCATTAAACTAAAAAATTTCTGTTCAGCTAAAGATTTAGTCAAGAGTGTCAAGAGAGAACCTACAGAATGGGAGGAATCTTTGCCTGCTACACCTTGGAGAGAGGGCTAACATCCAGAATATACAAAGACCTCAAAAAACTGAACACCAAACCCACAAATAATCTAATCAATAAATGAGCGACAGAATTAAAAAGAAATTTCTCAAATTTTGGAGGAAGTCCCAAAAGCCCATAAATATATGAGAAAATGTTCTACATCACTAGCAATCAGAGAAATGCAAATCAAAACTTCACTCAGATTCCACCTCAATTCTATCAGAGTGGCAAAAATGAAGAATATGAACAATAACAGATGCCGGAGGGGTTGTGGGAAGAAAGGAGCACTGTCACACTCTTGGTGGGACTGCAAGCTTGTATAGCCACTCTGGAAAGCAGTGTAGAGATGTCTCAAAAAATTAGGGCAAGAGCCACCTTGGGACCCAGCTGTCCCACTCCTGATGTTTTCCCAAAAGAGCTAGAATTGGCATACTACAGAGATACAGTTTCATCAATGTTTACAGCAGCTCAATTTACTACACCTAAACTATCTAACCAACCCAGATGCTCCCCACTGGACAAGTGGATTCAAAAACTGTGGTACATATATACAATGGAGTTCTACTCTGCTATTAGAGAGAATGTATCATGGCAATTGCAGCCAAATGGATGGAGACTGAAAAAAATTATGCTGAGTGAAATATCCCAAATTCAGAGAGTCAAGGGTGAAATGCTTTCTCTCATATCTGGAAGCTAGAAAACAATTGGAAACATATTGAAAGTTGGCTAAGCTAATATTAACCATAACATGGGTGAATTTTTACAAGAGCAGGGGGAACCATGGCTATGACACTGGGGAATAAAGGGAGGGTGGCACAGAGTGGAGGGAGGGATTAGAGGGATATCAAGGCTGCTAGAGGGAGGGAGTAGGAGGGTTATCAATCCAGTGGGGAACCTTCAACTTCCATGAGAGGTCCAACTAACATGGAGGTAAAGTAGGGGAAACATGGGATCAGGGAGAACTCAAAAGGGGGACATCATGAACTGGCATCAGCTTTGGCTTGCTTTGTCAATACCCATGTGTTCATGAATGTGTAATGATTCCAATATGTGAGATGATGGTGAATGAATAAAAAATTGTAAAAAAGAATGCTTTCATACTTTTTCAGAGATTATAATGTGCTATGTCTTCATTTTCATTCATTTCTATGAATTTCTTGATTTCTGTTATCATTTCTTTTTTGTCACTGTTCATTTAAGAGGGTATTATTCAATTTCCATGTATTTATATACCTTCCTTTATTTTTTTTAGCTGGTAATTGCTAAGACCATACCATTGCAGTCTGATAGGATACATGGGATTATATCATTTCTTATTTGCTAGGATTTCCTTTGTGGCTAAGATATTATGATCTATCTTGGAGAAGGAATCATGCACTGCTTAAGAAGATAAACCAAGCCTATTTGGGATGAAAAAGTCTGTAGATGTCTGTTAGGTCCATTTGATTTATAGAGTTGTTTAGAAGGGTACATCTTTGTTGATTTTTTTGTTTTGATGATCTATTTATTAATGATAAAAGTATATTAAAGTCTCCAAGTAATACTGTTTTGAGATGATAAGTGATTTAATGTCATGGAGTATTTTTTTCAACATATTTGGGAGTGTAGGAGTTTTGTGCATAAATATTAACTATGGTTAAATCTTGTTGATGTATGTCATCATTACTAAGATGTAGTGCCTTCTTTTTCTTTTCTGGTTGATTTTTGTTAGAAATCTACTTTGTCAGATATAAGAAATGAGACACTGGCTTGATTTTTTGGGACATAACTATAGTAGGTTTTCCCCACACTTTTACCTTCAGTCTGTGGCTGTCTTCGGCTATAGGTAAGTCTCCTGTAAAGAGCACAGTGGTGGTTTTTTTTTTCATCCAGTCTGCCAATCTGTGTCTTTTTATAGGGGTATTGAGTCCTTTCATGTTCAGTGTTGGAATAGATGTGTGATTTTAGTTCCCTGGCATTACTGTATTGTGTGCCATCTTAGATCTCTTTTAGTGGATCATGCTTTTATTGACATCCCTCTGTCTGTGGGCTTTGTTTGCTTGTTCCTCTGTTTGAAGTTTGTCCTTGAGTTTTCTCTGTAGAGCTGGGTTTGTATTCATACATATTGCTAATATGTTCTTATTGTGGAATATTTTGATTTCCTCACCAAATTTGAAGCTGAGTTTTGCTATGTATAGTATTTTTGATGGCCATTATTTTCTTTCAATGCTTAAAATATTTTGCTTCATGTTCTTCTCATCTTTATGGTCTGAATTGAGAAATCCAACATGATCCTTATTGGGTTGCCACTGAGTGTGTCTTGGTGTTTTTCTCTTCCAGCTTTTAATTTTATTTCCTTTTATTCATTTTGAATATGATGTGTCTCTGTGAATTTCTCATTTGGTTAGCTCTATTTGATGTCCTATATTGCATCTTGAATGTGTATTTCTGGCTCAATTCTGATATGAGGAAAATTTTCTTTAATGATCTCTTGGAGAAGGTTCTTTAGGCCTCTTTTGTTTGTTTTTCAATGTTCTCCTCTATCCCAATTATTCTCCAGTTATTTCTTCTGATTTCATCCCGTGCTTCCTGGAAATTCTGATTATGATCATTAAGTTTTTTCCTTGCCTGTCCTCCATCCATTTAAGATTACTCAGCCCGTCTTCATTGTCCAATGTCTTTTTTCAAGAACTGAAGTTCTATATTCTATTGAATTGACCATGTTATTGATATCTTCCATTGAACCTTTAATTTAGTTGATTGATTTTTCAATTCTAAGAGCTCTGCTACATTTCTTCAGCGTATTTAATTCTTTATTAAAATGGTCTTTCATCTCCTGCAATTGTGCTCTTATTTACTTACTTAAATTTTCTCTTCTTTGATGATTTTATTAATCAGATTGTTTTTACTTTTTTCCTGAGTTTTCAACCAGGTCCCTGTCCATGGACTCCTTGGCTGGGGAGTTATGGGTTTGAGGAGGAGAATTTCTTACCTTTTTCCTGAGTAGAGCCTGAGATCTCTCACTGGTTATTTCACTTTGGGAATTTGTTGATGGGTGTGGGGTGTCTCTTCACTTATTTAGACGGGGTACAATTTGTACAATTCAACAACTAGGGGCCCAACCTGTGAATTTATTGACATTTATTATTTCCAAAACCTTATAAGATAATAGAAAAGAGCCAATGCATGTAATAGACATTGTTGAATTTGTTACTTTGTTCCTTCTATAACTTTTACAGCTTTAATTACCACCTGTGAGAGGGGTAAAAGGATTAGAAAGTATCTTTGCTGAGAACATTATTAACTATCAGTGTATAACTTTTTAAAAGCAAGCAGCCATTATCACTCAGATTTCCAGTACCTTCCTAGGTAAGGAAAAATAGTCTTGAGGGCAAAGGAAATGTGATGAGAAGGTAGCAAGGAAATTCTGATTCTGGAGTGACAGCATCAAGTCTAGAGATGATGTAGGATATTCTGATAAAATTTTTTAAAAAAGGAGATGAAGAGACTGAGGTTATTACCTTAAGGGAGGATAAAAAAGGAATAGAGTTTAGCTGTTGCTGGAAGAAAAGGAAGAAGGGCATAGTAGAGGAACACACTACCGGAAGGCTATCCCGCTCAAAAACAAAATGTGCTGGTCTGCTCCTGGGGCAGATTTTGACCTGAACTCACACCTTCTGGAGCAGCTGCCTGGATTTCCCACTTCTCAAGATGGTGATCTCTCCAGCTCTTGCTGGCTCATTGGTAGACTCTTCTATCTTATGTGCACTAATGCAGTCCCAGGGTTTAGCCAAGGAGCAAGGGCCCATCTGGTACCAGGGTTCTCTGTGCCAATCTGTCCTTCCTGGTTTTGTGTGTTCTTCTCTCCCTGTGTGCTGAACCAATAGTGCAACCACTGAGTGGTGGTCCCAGCATCTGGAGCTGCCTGGCCCCAATGTGTTTTTTCTTCCTTGCTTAATATATCCAAGCCTCTGAGTCTCTAATTTTCCTTGTTTATCTACTAATGAGTTTCAGCAAAAATTTGACCTTCACCAATCTCACACAAAGGCACTTCTCTCGAAATTGGTGTCCCGCTTCATGGAGAGATTCTACCCAGGGGTTGCCCTCTTCCAAGTCCTGTTGACAAGTGCTTTTAAACACTATTTGGAGCATGTACATTGGTATGATTTATCTGAAATGCCCATATCTTGGAGAGACACATAAGGATTCACCTTTATATGTAGCTAGTCAAGATGTTTTCTATAGTTTATAACATTGGGGAGAGGAGCAACTTCATGCCCCAAAGGAGCTTTTATTATTAAATTTTGACATTCCATAAAATTAAATAATTTAATTAACATGTGTTAAAATTATGTAATGAAAAGTACTTATGCTCACAATAAATTATTTTAAAAGTAAGTTACCCTCTGAATTCCTATATTTTTTCATATTGGGGAAATACCATCTTAGAGACTCATGTGAATTGCAATATTAATTCTGCAAATTAATAAAAGACTGAATAATTCACAAAGGCTTTCAGAAAGGATAAAATGTAATAAATAAAAGATGAGATTATAAAAGAATATGATGACATTTGGCATACCTCTAAAGAGTTTATATTATGTTTAGTATTTCATCAAATAAATACACAATGCTCTTATAAAAGTTATTATAGTTAAGAACAATTCCATTTTATTAATAAACAGATGTTCAATAGGAAATGTAGCTAATATTTTGAGCATGAAGAGAAACAAGATTATACTACAAGATGTAATCTCAAAAAAAATTAGATTACCTTTCTTATTTTTTTATTCTTACTTTAAATCATTAAAAATTGTTATTAAACTGTTCTTAGGAAGGGCTGACATAGTGGCTCAGAGGTTACAACACTTGCCTGGCATGTATGAGGACATGGGTTCAAACCCCAGCACCATGTACACAACAAAGTGTCAGAGCAATGAAAGGCATGTGAAAAACTAAATAAAACTGATTCTGTCATTCTCTCCCTCTCTCACTGTCCATCACTCCTTAACAAAAAATGTTCTTAGAAGAAAATATCCATGATCATTTTGGGAACCTTATCATATCCATTAAAAATTATATATAAAAATGTACAATAAGTTTTCACATGTTAATTTGAAAATTGTACACTTGAAGATATTTTGAGTCTATTCATGAATTTCATATGACTCTATGAATAATTATATAAGGTACAATCACCAAGACTCAAAAGTGAGTTTTAGAAATACAAATAAGAAAAATACCTAGAAAATTTTAAATTTCTCTTAGGTTCTAAAGGAAGATAAGCAAGAGAATTATAATTCATTCAATAAACTATTTTAGTCTTATTCTGTGGTTCTAAGGCATTATGATGATTCTAAGAGGTAACAGACACTATCCTGTGTTCTAACTGTAGATAAAGGACTTATAGAGTGTCTAAGTGTCTATAATATAGATGTTTCAAGTACCATTCTCATTTTGAACATTCAGTTAATTTCCTGAGTATCCTGAGTAATACACAATAGATAAAAGAGCCAATTTAGAGTTAAACAGACTTGGTTTTGAACTTGACTCCACTTTTTGCCTTATTGATCAGGCTGTTGGATTTCTTTTCCTGAATTTCTATCTCTTTACCTATTAATGTGGGGAGGCAGAACTATCTCATTCCCTAATATAAAATAAGAGTTCAGTAAAGGCTTCTAAATTAGTGATGAGAAACACATTTCTAATTCAAGTGCCATTTAGGAAAATAACATCATATAAAACAAAGAGGACTAAGGCCACTGGTGGTAGCAGGGCTCTGTAGATGACAGGTACCACAAAATGTGTGGTCCACATTCATGACTGTCACGTGGCAGCATGCAACAAACAGTGCTGCATAAACTCAACTTAAATATACACAGTAAATCAATCCAAAACTGTTAGGAAAACAAAACACTCTCACCACAGAGCATAAGTTAATTTCATAATGTTATAAATGAAACCAAACATGTGGTCAGGTGTGGGTGAGCAAGGCAGAAAATTTACTTTGGCCAAAGGGAGAAAGAATGAGCCCCCTGCAAGAAAATGAGGGGTCTTTAATTCCAACCTGATGTGGCACTGCCCTTCACTCTGTTTGGGGGAACTCAGGTTCACATTCTGCGGGGTTGGCTGAGATAAGGTGGAGGCAGGTACAAGAGGAAGTAGGCAGTGACTGGGAGGCAGTAGGGGGGTCACCCCACTTGTGGTGATGGTTGGAGTGAGTCAGCAAAGTTCACCGGAAGAGGATAGTTGGGTCAGAAGGGAACCTTGGAAAGAGGTGGGTGTACACGCGTGGGTGTTGCTGTCTTCAAGGGGGAGGGGATCTAAAATGGAGGTAGTGGGTTATACATCACAATCTTTCAAGTTTGATAGAAAAGACATACGTCTTAAAATTATTCTCAAAAACAAAGTGAGATTATCAGAAATTGTTATGATACTCTTTTTGGTTTTATATTCCATTTACTAGAATCATAATGATTTGTACACAGAAAGCATAGAAAGGGATAAATGTTTATTTCTGAAGTGACAAAAATGAAGAAATTTCAGCGTAGAAATTTCAATAGCAAATCCACAGTGTAGAATTATGTTACTATAACAAAGAGCTGAAATAATAAACTTATAAAGAGAAAAGGGTTATTTTGGCTCACAGATGTGGAGGTTTCGGTCCGTAACCAGTTGGTCACATCACTGTGGGTCCTGTGAGGAAGAGCACATACGGCAAGGAGCATATGGCAGAGTAAAGCCCTCACACTGTGGCTGAGAAGTGAAAAAGAAAGAGGATGATGTGGAGGTCCTGTGGTTCCCTCCATGGCACACTCCTAATGACTGGAAGACCTGCCAGTAGGCCCCAGCTCTTAATGTTTCTATCATCTCCAAGCAGTGCCACACTGGGGACCCATTGAACACATGGGCTTTCAGGGGACATTCCAGATCCAAACTAAAGAAAGATTTAAGTTTAAGGCTCAAGGTCCTGAAAAAGAAAACAGAACAAACTATTCATAAAAATAGAAATTCATAGATTTTCCAAGTAGTGTATTTTAGGAGGCACAATGGAGAAAAGCAAAGATTTCTCAAGTTGTTTTCTATTAAAAAATTATCATACTCTTGTATAAGAGAGGTAGATACAGCTGTAAAGAAAGGCAATAAAAGCATGAACATCAACATCTAGTCCCTAAAGGGACTAAGGAATGGTGAGGCCCAATGTTTGACTAAGATTTGGGGATGGCAGGGGGAAGATGAGAGAACCAGCAAGGACTGTGGTCAGTAGAAATGCTGTATCTCAAAGGGCACAGAGTTCTGCAAAATATCAGTGGTTACCTTTTCACAATCCTGGCCACGACTGTGACGAGTTCATTGCTGTCTGACGTCATGAGTGTACCACAAGTTGCAAGAGGACGAGGGCCATGTCTGGGTAGGTGACTGCTGTCTTCCCATCCAGGTCTATGCCTGAGGGACAACACATGGTATGGAAAAAGTAGAAGGGGCAGAGGAAAAAGCACTTCAAAAATCGAGTAATTGTGTTTATAAGAAAATGTTCGTAGAATATTGTCAGTGATAGATGAAGAACTACACATTTCAATAACATATAATTTCATAATGAAAACAGAATAAGTGCATCAATAAGCTATTTAACAAAGTAAAAATTCCAATCCAAAAGTGAGATGTGATCATCATGGATGCTGAGAGTGCCCTTGTAAGTTGTATCTCCTGAGTAATTTCACATATCAAAGGAAATAATTTCTTCTCTTTGAAGAAATATTTATGTATTACAGTTTTAATATTAAATATTTTAATATTAAATGTAATACTAATATAGTTTGAAAAACTAAAGAAGGAATTTTTTTTACTAGCTAATTTAAAAATTTTTTTAAAGAGAGAGGGACAGGGGCTGGAGTAGCGGTTCAGCAGCTATTGCACTTGCCTGGCATGCACAAGGATGCAGGTTTGAATCCCAACACCATGTGCAAATGAAGTATCAGAGCAATGAAAGCTACAAAAAGAGAGAGAGAGAGAGAAAGAAAGAAATAGAGAATCAATTTTATTTAGTTTTTCTTGTGGTCTTCATTGCTTTGACACTTTGTTGTATGGTGCTGGGGTCAAATCTGTGTCCTTGCACATGCCAGGCAAGCACTCTACCTCCAATCCCCCAAATTTAGTTCTTATTAAGCCTAGAATAATAACACTTCCATAGTAACTTTCCCCATATTTAATTTAGGAACTCTCTGCACATTGTTTGTTTAGCACTTTGTGTTTTAGCCAAACAAAACAAATTTTTTCTTCTACTGATTTTGCCTATTCTATCTTTTTCCATATCTGTCCATTAAAGTCTCCTATTTGAAAGAGTTTTTAAATTTTACTTTCATCCTATAGAGTTTCCCAAGCCCATATCTCTCACCTTTTGAGATTAATATTTTTCTTTAGTTAAACATCAGTGAGACTCATTTCACACGAATCAAGGAAAACCGTATTTCTGACATACTTGCATATCCTAAAACACTTTTGTGTTGGGATATCTTTAGATAATCCAATGGTATTGCCTTTTGATCTAGCAAAATGACTCAGAGTTATTTCTGGATTAGAAATAGGAGAGGTACCGAATGCACCATCCCTGGGATGCTGTTAGCAGCATCTCTTCACAATAATCATGGTGAGGTTAATGACGTGGCATATTCTCACACTGCAGCATTCTGGGCCTGCAGTTCTCACAAGCTGTTCTGTTCTGAGCCAAGAATAACAACAAGCAGCAAGCATTTGAGGCTTCCCATTGAACATCTGCTGCAAACACAGAGAGATATAATTACAATGCAGTGTCCCGTTTATTTCCTCCTTGTCTTCCTAGAATCACTTTTGATAGTTTTTCTACCATTTATATGTTTTAAGTAAGGTAAGTTATGCAAGGCAATATGGGCTGTGAACTGTTCTCACGTGCCTAATTTATCTTCTGTCAGTTGCTATCCTCTAACACACCCAGTTTCATGCTTAAACACATCCACACAGGGCTTCCATTGTTTTGAAAGTGCATAGCTATTGTTTTCTCTTTCCATTTCCCTCCTTTTTTTAAAACATTATCTTGGTTGAAGGAATCTTAGCTTCTCCCAAGGGTAGTCTATCCCGGAGATGTTCACACTCACTATTTCAACTTACACAACCTCCAGGCATTCTTCACCAGTACTCACCTTCTATCCCCATCCATGCGTTGCACATGCACGCACGTGCATACTCGCACAATGTCTTTGGTCTCCACTTACCATCTGAAATTGTTCCAAAAAATATTACTCAGGATATCTTTACCTAAGTTCAAGAAAAACACATTCTGTCCTTATTTCTTTAATCTGACCTCATTAGAGAAATGCTCTCCTTTTCTTGTATTTTTTAAATTGAGAGATTTATTATAGAACAACTATACAAGTTTTTAACAAAATAATATAAAATGTGTATAGATTATGGATAATAGAATTACCCCCAGGAGTGCCCCCCCATTTACCCACCCTTGTCCCTCCCTTTACCTTCCCACAATATCTCTAAAAAGTATTATGTTGTTCTCTTGCCTCAATTCCCAGAACATCACCTATTCTTCGGATTCCTTCCAGCCCTTCTGGACACCTTTTCTCTCTGATCATCGTGGCTTCCCTCTGTGCATGCCTTGATTGTTGACATTCCTTAGAATTTCCTGTTTTCTCATTTTGTTTAGTTGAAATTCAACTAGGGATGAACTTGAGAATCAAAGGTGCCTGGTCTCAAGGCAGTCCAACTGACTGAACAATACAGGGCATCTCCACATGCTTTGCATGGGCATTTAAAGAAAGCTGTGTGTTTCTGGAAGTGTCCTAAATAGGAAGATCCTTCCAAGTGGAGTCTCCCTAGGAAGTACCTATCTGTTGGGGTCTGACCTTCACTCCATTTGATCAGCGGCCCTAGAGTGATCTTGTTACTATTTGCATGAGTTCCTTCAGGAAGGGCTGCTAGGTTGTGCCTTGTTAAGCTTGCTAATTGTTGTGCAAAAGAAGATCACGGTGGATTGGAATGTGCTAACCACAGGCTATTCCCTAGTTGTTTGTCTGTACTTGAAATCTGCGTAATCCCTGGCAGCTCCCTTAGAAGGATTACTATTGGTTCCTTGGCTCACTCTCTTCCCTATAAAAACCCCTGTGCCTTGGTAATAAACGGATTTTGAGCTGCCACCAACTCCATGTTGCTGACTCATTTTCCCCTGCAGGGGGCTCCCACCAAAGGGAGTCCAGGGATAGCCCAGTCACTGCACTCACCCTCCTGCTCAGCTCCGGGGGACGGTTAGGCTGTTCCAAGCCATCCCGCCCGCCCTCAGGGACACCCAAGGTGCAACACCCACCTTAAGTCTATCACTGTAACATGCACCCCAAGAATTCTGGACTGTTCTGTATGTATCCCAAACCTCTTCCCACTGAACTCCATCCTAAATATTTACACAATCATCTTTACTTAGTGTTCCTACTGTTATCTCAAATCCCATGTCTTCAAAATTGAGTAATTACCTTCCCCTGAAGACTCTTCTTCTTCCCCTATGTTCTCCATCTTACTAACTGGTGTATTCCTTCATTTGTTTCCCAACTCTGAAACTTGAGAATCATGTTTTCTTTTCCTTCTTGATGCAACACATCCAAAATAATCCTTAGTCTAAGCAGCCTTACATGTCCCAACCCTGCCCAGTTTCCCGTCTGCTACCAACAGCACCCAACATCTGATGATGGGATAGACAAAATGCAGTACACACATAGTATTCAGCCATAGAAAGAGTGACGTTCTGACCCATGCCACAATGCGGATGAACCTGGAAAACACTTCACTGGGTGGGAAGAAGCCCATTACGTATGGCCTCATATCACACAATGCCTGTTGTCTGAAATTTCCAAAATAGGAAGCTCTATATACAGAAAGTAGAATAGAATTGTCTAGGGCTTGGTGATTGGAGTCTGGGATAATGGCTGAAGGATATAAGATTTTCTTAATTTCAGTCCTTTTGTTTTTTCAGATGTAAAAACTGAATGTGATTGTAATTTTCAGAGTTTAAATTCTCAGCAGGCACAGTGGTGCAGGCCTGTAATCCCAGTGATTCAGGAGCTGAGGAAGGAGGATCACAGTTCAAGGTCAGCCTCAGCAAATGAGTGAGGCCCTAAACAACTTGGCAAGACCCAGTCTCAAAATAAAAAGGACTAAGGATGGGGCTGGAGCAGTGGCTCGGTGGTTACAGCACTTGCCCTTTATGCACAAGTACACGGGTTCAAACCCCAGC
>PVKS010038955.1:6140-17692 GCA_004027875.1 Aplodontia rufa | reverse complement strand
TGCTCCCTTATGGCCGAGTAGTATTCCATAGTATATATGTACCAAAGCTTTTGTATCCACTCGTCAAGTGAGGGGCATCTGGGTTGGTTCCATAGTCTGTTTTTCAAGCTTAACAATACACAATCTAGCAGCCCTTTCCGAAAGAGCTTATGCAAACAGCAACAAGATCCAGGGCAGCTGATAAAGCAAAGGTCAGACCCCAACAAGTGACCACAAAGCTTATTTTTCTTAAGTTTGTACGGAATAAAAGGTTACTCGTGACAAACCCTGCTTACTTGTTGTCAGTGTTTGAATTCAGAATTTCATATTAGTGCAAAGATTATTTATTGAGCCCTATGAGAGACATACTATGATCTATGCAGGATTGTGGAGTTTAAAATCAGTAAGATGATGCAATTTTGCCTAACAATGAATTAAAACAGGGTAAGCAAATTATGGCCAGATTCATTCTGGTCATGCCCCATTGCTCATTCTGGTCATGCCCCATTGCTTACACACTGTCTGTAGCTGTGCTTCCATTATAACCGCACAGCTGAGGTGCTCCTACAGAGACCATGGGCTTCTTAACGGGGAAGATTGAGGAGGGTCAACATAGTATATACCCCCTGAAAGAGGCGATGCAAGTATAACAATAATACCCTTCTTTACTAAATATCAATTAAGTGATAAATGATTCCAGAAGTTGAGAAGATAGATAATTTTCAACAGGGCCATTTCAGAGAAAACTTTTGAGGCAGGCACCAACAGAAAAGGGACAGAAGAACAAGTATGTGGAAGGTGTGAAAGCTTCTGAGCCAAAAAAAAAATGATATAAATATGTGAAGGAAAACAATAAAGTAGAAGATGGAATTTACCAATTAATTTAACCATAAATGCTCTTAAGATGATTTACAAAAGATTTTTTATCTTTTACCACTTTTCTAATTGCAGGTATGTTCTGTACAAATCATATTCTAATCACCTGTTGGATATCTTTAATTATAAGCTTGCTTTGCTTTCCAGCTGGTAATCCTACTCTAAAGAGGCAAGCTCAGGGAAAAGAATTTTCTGACAAATAAATACTATAATTAATGGAATTCTCAGAAACTGCTGTAATTTAACCTTAATCTTTCCTGTCTTTTGATATTTAACATTTATTCAATACCAAAAGAATGGAATATTATTTTTTCTAAGACAAAGTTGTATGACTATGTAGCATATTTATACGCACACATTATTATCTTCCTCAGATCATTTGTGTAATGTTCCTTTTCACCAAAGTTCCACGAGGCAAAAAAGCCAGATAGACTAAGTCCTACTTCAATCAGAAAGGACGCTTTACAGTAACAGGTTTAGGTAAGCCGTTTCAAAGACTTTCGAAAACTCAGTTTGCATCAAAAAGAATTTATCGCATAAAGATAATTCACATCTTCTCACATGAATATGTAAAAATACCTTATATTCAATATGAAAATGCGCAGTCATATTACCTTCTGGCCAGTTATCCGGAAAGCTACACTTCCACATTCTACTTTACATACTTACAACATAGAAGAACAGTAAAATACAGTTAAAAATGAAACAAAAAGACAACACTGCCCTCAAAACACAATATTTATAAGTAAGAGAAAATGACTTTCACTTTGAAGTATAAATTTCTTTTTCCCACATCTCCAACATCTCCCTCCACTGTATGAAGGCTGCAGCATAGCTCCCAGAAATTGCAAATGCTCCTCATTGTCCCTGTACACAACTCAATAGCCTCCCCTAGAACCCCTAGTACTGCCAACAGAGCCAGTACTTGAACCCATACATTACCAGCACCACGGGGAGTTGGTTTGACTCCTCCCCATCCTGCCCTGGAAGACAATGCTTTCTGAGGTCAATTCTTCAAGTGTAAAAGAATGAGCTATAATATACAAAACTTTAAAACTCTAACTATTCAAATTAACAGAAAACAATGAACAAAAATTAGAGAAGGGGAAGTGGAAAAAAGAGAAAGGGAAGGAGTAAGAGGAAAAAACCAAACAACTTTCTATACAGAGAAATTAATTTTAACTTATATATCCAGTGTTCTGCTGTAAAAGATGAGAAAAAAATGACATTTTAAAGTCATAGATTAAAATGCTTTACTGTTTTAACATAAAATTTCTCCAGAGTTCTCATAATTTGTACATAATCCTGCAATAAGGTCCTCCCTTCTTATTAACAAAGTATACATTAGAAAAGAAATATATACAATATTTTAACAAATCCTTTAAGAGCATATTGCAGCAGTGATATCCAAGAAAATGGAATTCAGGCATCATGTAACATTTAGGAAGCTCTCTCTTCATTGTTTGTTAATCTAATGTCTTCATTATACACTGGTTGCTTCTAAAATGGTTTTCTTACTGAGTCAAACATCTTCATGGGCCACAGTTTCATTTTCTCCAGTACTACAAAAATTAAGAAGAAACAAATAGAAAATAATTTATGTCACTGTTCATTAAGAAAGATAAACAATTGTCTATATTTCTGAAAAGACTTCTATTAAAATAAAAAGTGAATTACTTTGCTAAAAGCTTTCAGAGGACTGTAACTGATCACAACGTACAGGATTCCTGAGGCTTGGTTTAAAAATCAGTTCATATAAGAAAATAGTTGAGGGAGAGCTGTTTGCTCACTATAAGCTCAAGATGAGCCAATTACTTTACGGAAAACAAACAATCTCATCCAGCAGTAGGAAGGCAAAAACTACTGAATTGTGCGGTGATCAGATGATTATCCCGCAAGTAGTATGCCACACATTTAGACAAGCTCTAAAAATTCTGTAGCTTCCTCTAGAGTATAGCCACTTCATTCCACAAATGGTCTGAAAGTCAACCCAAAGTAGTAGTCCGGAAAGAAGAAGCGCAGCCCAGCAAACAGTTGTTTTGTGGTAAAGATGGTAACGTGCTCAATGTTAGGGAATCAAGTAGAAGAAGTCAAAGAAGGGTCTAGGTAAAGAAAATCATTTACACCTCATGCCCCGTTTTGTTGTATCTATGAACTGAACCTCATTATTATGCTCAGAAAAAAAGCAAGGAGAAAATACCTCGCTGACATGTATATGTACACATCTGTGCATAAAGTAGAAAAAATGCCAAGATGCTGACTGATTTTAATCTCATACAATTTAAATTGGCGATTCTAGGAAAAATATAGCAAGTTTTATTTTTAATGCTAATAACAGAAATGTAATTTGTAATTTCAAATGCAATTTAAGTACTTTCTTTAAAGGAAATATTGGTTATTTGCTATCTATATGTGCCAGGAACTGGTTAAGGTTCTATGGGAGATACCAAAGATGCTTCAGACTAAACCGTGAGGACCAAATCTGTACATACATAGATCTACATACAACAATACATGCACACACACACTGAAAAGCAGGGAAAACAGGTGAGCATCTCGTTCCAGAAAAGCACCAGGGATCGCTGCTGGTAGGGGCTGCAGTGTTATCAGGTAAAAAGAACTGTCATAATGAGTAGACCATCAGAACTCTAAAGGTTCTTTTTGAAGGTTGACAGATATGATAAAGGTTGAAAATGAATGTAAAAGGCAAATTGTGAAGGATCTCTGCTGACAAAGTAGAAATCGAAATATCCTGGAAGCACTTTGGAAGCAAATAAAAGCAGTATAGGTATTTATGTATGTTTGTATGTATGGTGATAACCTACTTTAAAAGACTAGTAATTAAATAAGATGATGGAGAGAATGCACTTTATCTATTTCCTGGCACATTTGAATGTTACACAGGTTACTATTATTTTTGCTTTTATTGTTTCTTAGTTGTTATATTTTTTTAATTCCTCCCAAGTCAAACCAAATAAATTACGAACAGATGTGGGACACAAGATGTTGAAAACCAGATTTGTATGATATATGTTGACATCTTTAAACCAACAGTAAGGGAATCATCTGATTCTTTAGAGAACTACTAACTTAAAACAAATTTGGTTTCAGAGAAGAATTTTAACTTGGCTACAGAATTCAATATTTTTTGCTTTGTTCCAGGAAATATCTGATACTGCTACTTTTCCTCCCTAATGGTAAAATAGGGCCCATACATTGGAAACTCAGAAATAACGGTCTGTTCTCTTCTTAGATCAGCTTAAATTCTTGTACATGCTAATTTTCCCTTCCACAATAGTTATTAGATGATGGATGGCTCTAAAACTGAGTGTCATTAACATATCATGTAAGACCAAAAACCAAGTAAAGTTCATAAGTAAAAATACATTATGGCATATTTAAGAGTAAATAAACTAGGGTGAGAAAGTAAACCTAATATTTACTATCATTACATTGCTATTGCTGAAAAATCTTGAGAAAAATAAAAACAGCCAGATGCAGTGGAGCATGCCTGGAATCCCAATTCGGGAGGCTGAAACAGGAATATCACAAGTTCAAAGCCAGCCTCAGCAACTTAGGAAAGGCCTAGGAAACTAAGGGAAACCCTGTCTCAAAATAAAAATCAAAAAGGGCTGGAGATTTGGCTCAGTGGTTAAGCCCCTCTAGGTTTAATCCTTGGTACCAAAAAAAAAAAAAGTTTGATTCAAATAGAAGACATACTATCAGCACATGTACTGATTTCTAGACTGTCAGAGGGATTCTGACTCTGTACATATATCTAATAAAAAGTGTTTACATATAACTCTCACATTTATTCAGGTCATAGGCCTTTTGGACAGAACAAACCACATCATTTTCTTCTTTTTTTTTTCTGTTTTGAAATGCCCAAGTATATGTAAATAAATTCCCTTAAACTAAAGATACATGTTCTTTAACATTAGAATATGTGACTACATGCCCATGTGTCCCTCTACCTAGATCTGTGCTTTTCCTCCTTGAATACCACAGATAAAATAAAGATTCTTGCTAAATGCATGCCAGTTATGTTTCTAGTATGTTGAGATGGAAATTAGGTAAACTTTCTGAAATCGATTTATTTTTATTGTTTTAGTTACTTTACAAAACAAAACAAAAAGTATCTAGTCTGCAAAGATTCAAGTAGTTAGATTTAATATGCATTAAGTTGAAAGGAAACCACACCAAATTCTCCAGACTTACTATCAGTGAAGAGAGTGAGAGACAGGAAAAAGCAGAAATAGAGGAAACACATTGTGGTATGAGACACTACCAATGAAAAACCTAGTTTTGCTGCTTTAAGTGACACAAACTATGTGACCTCTACCTCTCCTGTGCAGACAAGACTAGAAAGACTAGATCATTTCTGTAGAGAGTAGAGTTCTCATAATGTAATTTCAAAGACAATGACCCAAATAAGTGTTTTTCAGTGTAAAATTTATACCACTAATAGGTGGGTGTTGCTAGGCAACGAATATTACAGTGTTTAATCTCTACCCTTAGTAAGAAATTGCATGATGGAAGAAAATAAGCCTTTTCGCATTTTATATAATAGTAGCATCTGCCAATTTTTATTCTTCTTTTAAAACATAATTTATTTTATGCTGCAATAGCTATAATTTTTGTTAACATGTATCAGACTACCCCCATTTTTTAAATAATAACAATAATAATTAACCAGAATGCACTAAAATTAAGACAAGTCAATTAGCAATTTTGCATTATCATAATAAAAACTATCACAAAAAAACAGATATTGGCTACAAGAATTTGAATGTTCATGGAATTTATTAGTATTAATACTTAAACAATATATATGCAGAAATATGGGTTTCAAAGAGAAAATAAACTTCTCCTGAGATAAGAAAGAGTTATACTCCTATTATTTTGTAATTTAAAAAGACTTACATGAAGCTGAGACTTCAACTTAGTATGCCACATACCCTTCTATGCCTAGGCAAGTTCCAATGATACAGCTATCCCTAGAGTACCCTTATTTTAATATTAGTTCAATTGTATAATAGTATGGGCATGATGACATATTTAAGAAAATCTAAACAGCATGAACATTTTAAGTTTGTCTGAGGATAAAAGAATATGGAATTCTAGTAAAGATGACCTGGATGTGATAAGGTAAGAAACATCTTTTCATGTGCAGTTTTCTCATTTATAAAATGGTAGTAAGATTAAAACATGTTTTTATAGTTATAGTAAGGATTACATGATATTTTAAAAAATGGGGAAGCACGATATGAAGCGCAAAGTTGAAATAAATAGTGAAGCTGCTATTGTCCCAGATGTTGTGTCTATCGTTAAGAAATGGACAGCTGAGATATGTTCTTTAAAAAGTTCACCTGCATATTCATGTGGCATTAAACTCACATTTTTACCAGTTTAGGATTATAACAATATTCCTTAAATTGCTGAATCATTCAGATATTTACTTTTAACTGTTTATTTTCTATATGATCTTCTTATCAAGAGTCTACCCTAGTCTAAAAAAGTTTGCAACAATTAAGGTCAAAGTAAAGCAAATTATCCAGAATTTCTGCATTATTTTACTGAAGAACTGGAAAACCAGAACCTACAAAATAGACTTAATATTTCTTTATATAAACTATAATCTTCTCTCAATTAATGTTTTTAAAATGATCTTTCCAAAATGTAATTTAAGTGAATGCATAGCTCTATTACCAATTCCTTTCACCATCTATATATACTCCTATTTTCTTTACAGTCAGAAGAAAAAGTGTTATATTAACAACTCAAAAAAGTTATGAACGATATTCTCAATTTAACCACAGCTGGGCTAGGAGAGGCAGATTTCATTCACTAAATCTTATGGTGGCCAATATTAGTTTTATATACAGAAAGCAATTAACCTTTGTGCCTCTCTGAGATTAAAATTTATGTAAGAAAATGATGGTAGTTTTGACCTCAATGTCAACTACTTCATCCCTGTGTAAACTGAGACCCAGAGACACAGGCAAACCAAGGTCCCTCTATAACTACTTACATCAAATAATCATACAGCCCCCCATTTTATTAGGCTCTTTTTCTCCTCCATCTTTAATACAGAGAAATAAGAAAAATCGTCCTTTCATTCTTAGATCCAGCTAGCAAAATAGACATCCTATGTAAATTGACAATATAGTTTTTTTTTTTTTTTTAAGACAGAGGGACAGTGAGAGAGACAGAGAAAGAGAGAAACAACTTTATTTAGTTTTTCACATGGCCTTAGTTGCTCCAACATTTAGTTGTGTACGTGGTACTGGGGTTTGAACCAGGGTTCTCGTGCTTGCCAGGCAAGCGCTGAAACCGTTGAGCCACTGCTCCAGCCCAACAATATAGTTTAAAAACCACACCAGTAAAATAAAGAATGTCAAAAACTTAACAGAACTGGAAGGCTCAAACTCTAGGCTGGGGCATGTTAACACACCACACTTAATTCAAAATGTCATACATTAATTCCTTTCTTTGAATCTATTTCTTCTCCCTTTGAATCACTAGTGTCCTTGTGAGTCACTGAGGAGGGCCGCTATTTCTGCTTTCAGACACTCTTGGGAAAGCCACTCAGTGTGCTATGGAGCAGCGGCTCAGATTAGACTACTAAAAGGTGAGAAAAGAAGTGCAAGGACACAGCCCAAGTTGAGGAGCACCAGGTTGCCAGATGTGTAAATGAAGTGTTGTTGGACTTTCCAGACAGATTCAACCACTAGGAGAATACATCTGAAAGACTGAACCCAGCTGACATAAGGAACTGCAAAAGCGGGCTCTGGTTGAATTCCTGACTGAATTATGCAAAGAAATAATAAATCATTATTGCTTTTTAAGCTAATGAGTTGGAGTTGGTTATGTAGCTATAGAAAAATGAATGAAGTATTAGGCAACACACTTTTAGAGTGTGAAGTTTGAGCTCTATTATATATTGTAACTGATCAGGAAAATAAAGGAGAAAACCCAGAATCTACAAGTATGTCATGAGGAAAACCCATAAAGAAGAGAAATATGTACCTTATAGGCAGGAAGAAGCAAGATAAAAAAGAAATGAACAACTGTGAAAGGCAAATTCCCTGATATGGAAATCCAAAGACACAGAAGTTAAGTTTCTGACCTTGAGCACGTTGTTAACTAGTTAAGCTTTAAAAGAAAAAGAAAATGTACACACAGAACAGAAATGATAGGATCATGTGGGCTATAGCCAGGGAAAGTTTCACTGATACATAATACAGTATAGCATGGTGAGAGAGACACTGAGAATTAATAGAAGTGGTTTCAAAAGTACTGGATATGGCAAGGCACAATGGCACTCTTCTGTAATCCCTGTGATCCAGAGGCTAAGGCAGGAGATTACAAATTAAAGGCTAGTCTCAGCAAGTAAGCCACACCCTCAGCATCTTAGCAAGACCATTTCAAAATCAAATTTTAAAAAATGGCCTGGTAATATAGCTCAGTGGTCAAGTGCCCCTGTGTTAAATCCTCAGTACCACAAACAACACCACCACTAACAAAAACCTGGATGTGGGTATCAAGAGATATGGGTTCACATTTTAGTTCTGTCTCTTGTTAGCACTTGACACTGGGTGAGCCAGTACACCCTTCAGGGATTTTTTCAATGTAACCCTAACATACTCTGCTATATATACAGACTGATATTCTGCTGTTGGCTAACTCTGTTATGCTATATGTAGATTCATATACAGCACTGGCTAACTGACTTAGACAAGTTACTTACCTTTTACTATATGACTTGTGGTTTATTCTCAACAAATTATTGGTTAGGATAAAGCAAAGGGTTAACACTTAAAATAAAAATACAATCCAGATAGAGTATAAACTAATGTTTAGAAGATAGAATTTCTTTATGTTCATTAGACACTTTTTGCATATACAAAGCAAGCACTACTATGTGATTGACAAGAGTACAGTTTTCAAGAATTTTGTATTTCAAGAGTTAGAAGGCAATCCAAACATCTATAATAGAAAGCATAATCTAAGTGGAACTCTTTAAGTATAAAACACAAGGGAAATTCAGAGAAAGTAATCAGAGTTGTATTAAATGAACAGCTTTTGGAGGGAAAGTTGCATTTGGTATGCAAAATCTTATAGAAGATGCATTATTAAGATGATAGACATTCTGAGCTAAAGAAATAGCAGCAGCAAAGTGGTTAGTGAGGTGAAAGGAAACAAAGTATTCAGAGAAATAGAGCTTGGAAAGTAGCTCAGAACACAACATTCTGGAAGGTCTGAGCTGCCAGAGCTTGGACTTCACTATTAGGCAATGCAGAAAAACTGAACATGTTAAATTTTTAAAAAGTAGGGTAAAATATTATTTTGTCAAAGTGCATCTGATTGGGGTTGGAGCAGTGGCTCTGCAGTTACAGCGCTTGCCTGGCATGAACAAGTACCAGGTTCAAACTCCAGCACGAAACCCCAGCACCATGTACGCAACAAAGTGTTGGAGGACGCATGAGAAACTAAAAAGTTGATTCTCTCTTTCTCTCACTACCCCTCTTTCTTTTCTTAAAAAATGCATCTTATCAGAATATTTAGAATAAACATAAAAATGCTTAGACTTTAATAGAGAGAAGAACAACAAACGGTTTAATGTGCAAGGTTTCAAGTTAAGAAAAACTAGATTAAAATACTAGTAGTCAGAAAATGATGAAAAGGATAATTAAAGAAGCTGACAAAGCTTGGTGCCATACTGGACCTTTGCTGAAGGAGAAGACAGGATAGCTTTAAACTTGGTTGATTAAGAACATTATTTAAATGTACAAAGTCAGGAAGACGTTCATAAGGTAAGCAGGTTAATTTTTCTGTTTTCTAACCATTTTCATAATCACTTATAACATTCATAAATAAGGCAGATTTTAAACCTGAGGATCATGATGACAGGGCAGCATTTAAAGGTCTTTCCTTTCATATTTACAGATATTGCTAACAGTGAGTATTGATATATCTTTGCAGTGTGTGGTGTGGATTGCTTCCCATGGCTTCTACACTCTTTAGTACTTCAGCATTTATCAAAACCAACAAATATGCAAGTATCACTTGCTAAGGCCTCTACAACACCCAAAATCATTCTCAAGGACTTATAATCACCATTGGCTACAGAGGACAGAAATACATAGGTGTGTGCCTTCCATTTAGTTCGTGCTAAGAAAAACAAATGTTTTAGAGCTGCATGGAACACAGTCACTTCAGCTGGCTGGCAAGATACCTTTAAGGTGTGACAAAACAAGAGATGATGTGAGTTGGCAAGTGAAAAGTGAGACTCCCCAAAGGCTCTGGAGCGGTCTGTGGAGGTGAGACGAATGCACTGCCCTCAGAGAACTTACCTGGGCAAACTTGTGAATTTGTTCTACCACTGCAGCAAACAGAGCATGGACACTTTCATCAATCAGACTCTGCATGTAATGCACTGCCTCTTCATCCGACAGGTCTAGACGAAATTTATCCTGAACCTGCAAGAGAACACTCTATTACTCTTTTCAATGAAGAAAAAAAGAAAAAAAAGGCATATATTTTAAAGAGAGACTCAAACTGAAAGAGATATTATTAAAATATACCATGAGTTATTTCTATACCAAATAAAACATTAATACTTATAAAAAGAGCTCTGAATGTTATTCATTAGGAGTGTAGAAATTTACTATTTTCAAAAACAGGAAAAAAATAATTCTTTTAATCCAAGGTGCACTTTTAAAAATTAGATCTAGAACTACTATGAGATTTAAACTGACACATTTATTAATAATTCCCTTCACTTTATTCCTATTATTTACTGTGAGATGGATGCATCAAGGTGGGTCCTTAGCACTCTCCCCCACTTTCACTGCTATAGTTCATAGGAATTATGTCAATTGCTGCCAAAATAAATTAAACCAGATCTTCTAAAACGTCTCTTCTCCTACCACAATTTCCTATACAGGGAATATTTCAGTGGGTCCATAATTTCCAAAGACAGGGGAACTTTTCTCTTAGTTTATATTTTAAACTTATAATTAATATTCAGTGGGGTTAAATACTAGAAAAATCAGTGTGCGAATGTGTATGTATCTCTGTGTATTTAAATGATGCCCTAAACAAAAAAAGCCAAAGTTACTAAACAACTTTGTGCAAAGCACTGTGCAATATTTGACTTCTTGATGGCCCTGAAATACATAATAGGTCCAACTACTAAATACAAAAACTGAGGTAGAGAATTTATAAAGCCAAACCAGGGACCTTAACTGATGGTAAGAGGCCCATGCTTCTAGCCAAGCTCATATCACTATAAATAATCATTACTTCTTACTCCTTTCTCATATTATAAATGAGGCACATCTACCTCCAAAGGTAAGAAAAAAAACAAAATGTGGTCCAAAGTTGGGCACTGTGGTTTACATTTGTAATTTACAGCTACTCAGGAGGTCAAAGCAGGAGGATCACAAGTTCAAGGCTAGCCTGGACAACTTAGGTGGGTATAAAAAGTGAAGGGCAATTTGGTGTGGAGGTACAACTGAGGGTTCATCTGCAATAACCTCATTTCTCTATCTCAGACAATGACACCATGTTATTTGAGCTTAATCCTCTTTATTTTCCTTGATTTCTACTTAGAGACAGCATGTCAGGTGATTTTTTTTTTAATTTTTTTATTTTTGAGCAACCTTACAAGATTTTAACAAAACAATATAAAA
>PVKS010038954.1:0-17588 GCA_004027875.1 Aplodontia rufa | reverse complement strand
ATAATCCAATCAATAAATGGGCTAAAGATCTCAAAAGGAACTTCTCTCCAGTGGAAGTCCAGAAAGCCCATAAACATACGAGAAAATGCTCTATGTCATTATTTATAAGGGAAATGCAAATCAAAATTTCCATGAGATACCACCTCACTCCTGTTAGAGTGGCAAAAATGAAGAATACAAACAATGACGGATGCTGGAGGGGCTGTTTGAGAAGAGGAACACTGTTACTCTGCTGGTGGGACTGCAAACTGGTTCAGCCACTACGGAAAGCAGTGTGGAGAATCCTCAAAAAATTAAGGATGGAACCACCAACGACCCAGCTATCCCACTCCTGGGTATTTTCCCAAAAGAGTTAGAATCAGCGTATTATAGTGAGGTGACTTCCTCAAAGTTTACAGCAGCTCAATTTAGTATAGCTAGACTATGGAACCAACCCAGATGCCCCTCACTCGATGAGTGGATACAAAAACTTTGGTACATATATACAATAGAATACTACTCGGCCATTAGAGAAGACGATGTTATGGCTTTTGATATCAAATGGAGATGGAAAGAATTATGCTTAATGAAGTATCCCAATCCCAGAGACTCAAGGGACGAATGGTTTCTCTCATCTGTGGATGCTAGAATATATGGGGAAGCAGTAGGATAGATGGCTAACCTAACAATACTTCAAATTGAATGACTCTCAGTGTAATAGGGGGATGGCTCCCTAGGATACTTGGAGGCGTAGGGAGGGGGACGGGGAGGGGGAGAGTGTATGAAGAACTCATAGGAGACTGAAGAGTGGGAACAGGTGGGAACCATCCCAGAAGCCAATTTCATTCCTCCATGAGATACCCATTTAATGCAAGAGTTCTTCTTGGGGCAACTGCAACGGGTGAAACCCAAGGTGGTCATCCATGTTTTGGTATTACCCCTGGATAACAAAGTATTTATACATTGACTACTGTTGGTTTGATAATATTTCCCCCTCACTTGTATCTCTATATACTTCTAATAAAAATTTTTTAAAAAAAGAGCAGTAGTTCTGAAATGGGTTTGCTTGTTATAATTTCCTGGAGTTTATAAAATGCCAATGTCAGGTTCTAAAAGTACTACAATAGCCAGGCATGGTGGCACACACCTGTAATCCCAGAGGCTTGGGAGGCTGAGGCTGGAGAATTGAAAGTTTAAGGCCAACCTCAGCAATTAATGAAACCCTGTCTTGTTATAAAAATAAAAAGGACTTTATGGAACGGTGTCCCTGGGGTTCAATCTCCACCCCCTCCCCAAAAACAGCAGGGGTTTGAGGGGAAGAACTATGATACAAGGTCAACACAGAAGCCAACTGCATTTCATATAGAGTACAAAATTAGAAATGCAATACTGACATACATGTACACACAAATATATAAATCTGCTGGAAATTGCATAAAGGATGAAAGAAAATCTAAGAAGATCTAAGTGGATAATCATAATATTTATGGATTGGAAGTCTCATCATAGTAAATTGCTCCTAAACAGAGCTATAGCTTTAACACAGTTCCTATGAAAATCACAACAAACTTTATATAGACATAAGCAAGCATATTTAAAAATTTGTAAGAAAAGGCACCAGCTTTAGGGTAGCTAAGGGGCTTCACAAAGAATAAATTGGGAAGAATCTCTTCCTAGTGTAAAGCCTATTACATATCTGCAGTGACTGAGACAGATAACTGTTCAACAGAACAGACATCCAGAAATAGACTCCACAAATGTACTCCACTGACTTCAGGCAGAGGCACAACAGCAATTCAACAGTGTAAAGACAGCTGTTCAATTCAACATGTGGTATTGGGGCAATAAGATATCCTTATACCAAAAACAGAAAAAAAAAACACACACACACACATACACACAAAAAAAACAAGGCATGCCTCACCCAAAACTAAAAATCTTTCAGAAAAATCAAAGGAAATCCATTGTAAGGGTTGTGTTAGATAGCTTTCTGTCATTGAGATAAACAGCTAATACAAAGGAAAAATTTGTGTCTCACGGTTTCAGGAGTTTCAGCTCATGGTGGCTTGTCCATGTTCCTTGGGGCCTGTGGTAACACAGTACACCATGACAATGACAGTGGGAGCCTGGGGCAGAAAATATTATTTACCTCATGCTGGCCAGGAATCAAAAAAAGGGTCTGGGGTCCCACTACACCCTTCAAGGGTGTACCCCCAATGACCTAACTTCTTCCACTGGGCCGCACCTCCTAAAGCTTTGTACTGCCTCTCATTAGTGCCAAAGGCTGATGACCAAGCCTTTAGCATATGGGCCTTTGAGGGACATTTAAGATCTAAACCATAACAAGGATCTGAGGTAAGAAAAATAATTCTTAGACTTGACTTCAAACACATGTCCAAAAGAGGAAAAGGGTGAAACCAGACTTCATCAAAAGCAAAATCTTTGTGTTATGCAAGGCCCCATTACAAGGATGAAAAGGCAAGCTTTAGACCAGGAGAAAATATGTGCAAACCCACACATTTGACAAAGGGACAGTATCTCAAACTCCAAGAGAAAATTCTGTGAGAAAAGAGATAAAGACATGGAGAGTCATTTCTGAAGAGGTTCTTAAAATGGTAAATAAATACGTGAAAAGATTTAATATCAATAGCTAAAAGGAAAATACAGTAAGATATCACTATATAATTAGAATGTTTAAAATAATAAAAATAGTGACAATAGTACATACTAATAATGCAGAAAAACGGAATCACTCATTTATTCATCGCTGGTGTGAATGTAAAATAGCACAACTCTGGAAAAATACTTTAGCAATTTTAATAAAACTAAACAAACTACCATATTACCTAGTGATTGTATTCTTAGGAATTTATCATTAAAAAAAGATAAATCATGTTCACATAGAAACCTACACATGAATGTATATGGAAGCTTTATTTGTAACAGCCAAAAGCTGTTCCCCAGATATTCTTCAACAGTTGAATGGTTAAATTGTGGTATCTCTAGGGGATTATGCTGAGTGGAAAAAGCCATTCCCAAAAGGTTATATAATTCTATTTACATAACACTCTTGAAATGATAAAATAAAAGAATAGAGAACAGACTAGCAGTTGCCAGAGGTCTTGGCGGGAAGGTGGGGTGAGGAAGTGCCTGGGGAAGTGAGTAGTGCCGTAAATGGGCAATACTAGGGATTCTTATGGTAATAGAAGTGTTCAGTATCTTGATTCTATCAATGTAAGTATCCTTCAAGACGTTAACCAATGAGGAAAAATGGGTAAAGGTACACTGTGTGGTTCTGTAGTATTTCTTTTTAAATTTTTTTTAAAGAGAGAAAGACTCGATTTATTTTTTCATCTTGTTTGTCCAACGTCTAGCTGTGTATGTGGTGTTGGGGTTCAAACCCAGGTCTTTGTGCATGGCATCAAGCGCTCCACCACTGAGCCACTGCTCCAGTCCCTGTAGTATTTCTTAAATCATTAATGAATCTATAACAAAAAAAAAAACTTTAAAATACATGAATAAGATAAGGAGGGGGGAAATTCCCATAACAGATTTCCACCCCTGAGATTCTTACTGAATTGGTCCAAAGTGCAAGCTGTGTGTGTGCTCATGTATAGGCAATTTGGGGGATTATAATCTGTAGCCAAGAATGAGCACTGTTCTTGATGTTCTAATTTGGTTAAAAAGCATAGAAGGCAAATGATTTACTGAACCATGACCAGGGGGAGGAGGGGTTACAGAATGGAAGCCTTAAGACAGAAATAAGGAGGCAAGACTATTGCCAGAAGAACTCAAAGTCTGTTCCAGAGCCCTGCGATTCAGTGGAAAGGCATGAATGAGAGTGGGGAGGCTTTGTTACATTTCCCCAAAATATACTCTCTCTCTGAATGCTCACCTGTGCTAAGTAGGTAGGCAGGGTGTTATTCCTTTTCCACAAATGATAGAGCTGAGACACAGAGAAGTTAAATAACCTGCCCAGTATTGCATGACTACCATTGCACCAGAGGCAAGATTAACGATCCCTCACAAAACTTTCACATTATTTTGGATTAAGTAACCACTGAACAAAAACAAGATTTTATGAAATTATGAAGGTTGGGAAAATTGAACATTTGGTTTTACGAACTCCTGGTCTAAGTATTTGGAGTAACCTCTTAAAGACAAAGAATCTTGAGAACAGGACACAGTTAAAAATGAATTTCTTTGAAATCTTGAATAGCCCTCCATTAATTAAAAACACATAAAAGTGTTTACATAGGTATTTCAGTTTCCAGAAAAAGTATATTAAAAGTTTTGAAATAATTAACTTCAACAGCATATACTATACTTCTAAGTAAGATGAAAAATATAAATTATATGATAAAAGTTTGCAATATGGAAGAGCATTACTCACACTGACCTAGTTCAATGGGTTTTTCCACATGCAACAATGATAGATCATCATTAGGAAGAAATTCCGAGAAGTCAGACTGAGAGTATACAGCTTTGACTTGTATCAAGTCACTATTTTCCACATACTACCAGGATGTCTGTGACAGTATTTGTCCTAAGAAAAGGGAAATAACACTGAGAAAATAGTTTTTTGCAATTATGAAAATGTTTTCCTGTAACATTTCTGATCTATATTAAAATTTTAATCTTGAATTCTTAATAGGGGGTTCTCCTTAATAACTTCATTGAGAAAATTTTAAGCCTACTTTCTTGCCTCTATAACATGAAACAAAATATGCTCATGTTTCATCTTGCCTCAGAGTAATGATTATTGTTACCTCCAGGTTGATAATGTCAGAATTGCATTGAACAAAATCGTGTCTGCTATAGAACTGCTTGCCTGCTGGTGGGAAGAAATGATCCATGTTGCAAGCACATAGTAGGAAACATCGAGTTAGTTTTTCTTCTATATCTCAAAAGCAGAAAAACATAAAACAAAAGAGATATAGGGGGATTCCCAAAGCTATAAAGAAGTAAAGGAACAGAACTTAGTGCATATAGGCATAGATTGCAGAACAAAAAAAGCTCTATGTTTTATTAAATCTGTGGCTTCAAATAAGTTATTTGACCTGAGCCTGAGTTTTTTTCCTCGGTAGAAATGGAGATAAAAATAAAACTTATGTGTGATTAAATCAATTGGTTTATAAAGTATTGTATTTGTCAAATCTGAACAAAAATTTAAAGCCAATTATTAGACAGCTTTTGAACACTTGGAGAATGCTGGTGATCACGAGAAGCCAACATGGGATTCTTAAACATGCCACATTAAATTAACCTAATTTCATTTTTAAAAGCACTAATTAGATGGTGGCTAGGGGGAATGGGATAAACTTAATGAATCTTGACTTCAGTGCAGCACTTAATAAAGCATCTTATGATATCCCTGTTAACAGAAAATGGTTAAGTAATTACGTAACTAGATAGTTCCACAGCTGATTAAGTAACTATACAAGAAATGTTAACCGAGGGGCAGGTCTTTATGATATAGAAATGATTATATCCTTGATGCTTCCAAGTACAATATTTCTGTTAATGACTTATACATATATTTGGAAAACACATTTATAAAATCTATAGGTCTAAGATGGATGGATAGGTGGAAAGTAAGGGACTAGTTTAGAAAACCTGCCATCTCACATAAAAGTCCCTCTAAAATAACACCAAGCATGATTCTCAGACTTGAAGCTGGATCATTTGTACATTTTTTCCTTTTGAACTATTCAAATTGTCACATTATTCTTCCTCACATTTAGTCAAAAGGTGTAAATGTGATGAAACCACACAAATGGTGTACTGAACACATAGTGCTTGGGTTTGAATTCCACTCTCTTATTAGTTATGTGTAACTTGGGGCAAGTTCTTCAATCTCTTGGTGACTATGTTTTCTATTTAAATTGTAGATAATGTACCAATAGAATTGCTACAAAGATTGGGAGCTATAGATTCTTTGGACTATGTTTGAATAATGGTTAATGTTCATTAACTATTAGTAATTATTCACAGAGCAAGTTTCATACACAAAACCAGAGAGCCACTACATGAAAACTCCATATAAAGTTTAAAAAAATAATTATGATCTTTTTGTCTTCCCTCTTCTCCAAGGCCAAGATGTTCAGGGTGTCCACTAGAACTTATTTGAAACTGATGAGAATGATAGAGAAGACAGATGATATGGGAGAAAGAAAGACTGAAGGACATCCACGAAATGCTAATCCCAAGTTTATATTTGGAGCCCACAATTCTCTAGCGCAAGAACTCCATCTCTAGCTACACCCTGTCCGCCCAGCCTAGATGGCTCATAGCATGAAAATTCTTAACTTGGCCCAAACAGGCATCTCCTCACAGATCTATTTCTCACTGTTGTTTTCCATGCTGTAAATGCCACTACCAGGCCTACCATAAACCTAAGAGTCATTCTTGATTTGCATATTTATATTGATATTCATCAAAATCCTGTCAGTTCAGTTTCCAAATCTGTACACTTCGCTTCTGTAGTGCTGGCATCCTTCTCCAAGGCAGTGTTATCTATCGTCTAAACCATCTCTAAAAGAACGTTCTACAGTGATGGAATACTTCTCCACCTGTGCCATCCAGTGTGGTGGACACTTACTCCAAGTAGCTACTGAGCACTTGAAATGTGGCCTTTGTTATGTTTCACTTCAACTCATTTGAATAGCAACATAGATTAGACAATGCAGGTCTAAACCACCACAACAGCCTCATAACTGTAGGAACAATTCAGCCTGTTGCCCCATAGAGCAGCGCAAATTATTCCCCTGTGACACCTGGGCTAGAGCGAAACCCAGGCTTGGTGATAAGTCAAGCTCATATACCAGACTCACCAAAGTCAAAGCAGCACACAATCTAGGGGAACCATAGAAATGTCAGGGGTCAGGGGAGAGGGAGGGATAACAAGGAAAAATCTAGGGAGAAATCAACAATATAGCTTATTTACTCCCCGAGAAGCCAAATAATATATATGCCATCATTTAACTGTGGAAAATCTATACATATATCCATATATGTACACACACATGTATATATACACACACACTTGTATCTGTTATAGGGGAAATATAAGAGTCAAGAGAAGAGACTGTGGTGGGGGTGATTCTGGATTAGGATCAGAGGCATATATTGTTACTACATATGCATTTATGATTGTTCAACTCAATAAAACTTTTAAAAAAATATTGTAAGTGACAAATGCATCTGAAACACCTACCTTACCAACCTCTTGAACTAGAATCAAATCCAAGCCCAAGACCCCAGTATGAGCTGCACAACTGGGCAAAGCCTCCCTTCACCACCTTATCTCATTCTAGTCTGTCTTCACCCAATCTCCAGGACACTCCTCTGATAGTTCCCTAAGCTACCAAGTTCTTCCCACATTCATGGCCCTTTTAAAAATTCATTTAATATTTACTGCCAGGCAGTGCTTTAGACACTGGGAATACAACAACAATAAAAAAAAATGATCAAGTTCTACTCTCAGGAAAGTTAAATTCTGGTAGAGAAGACAGGCTGTCAACAAAATACAGCTATTCCTCTACTTACAATGGGGTTATGTCCTGATAAACCCATGTATGGTAAGTAAAAAATATGGATAAATTATAGAATCAACTCAGACGTCTGTCACTGGATGATTGGATCCAAAAGCTGTGATATATACACATATATACACATGCACACAATGGAGCTCTACTCAGCTATTAGAAACAATGATGTTATAGCATTTGAAGGTAAATGGATGACAATGGAAGAAATCATGCTGAGCAAAGTTAGCCAAACCCAGAGACTCAAGGGTCAAATGTTTTCCCTCATTTGTGGAGGCTAGAGCGAAACCCAGGCTTGGTGATAAGTCAAGCTCATATACCAGACTCACCAAAGTCAAAGCAGCACACAATCTAGGGGAACCATAGAAATGTCAGGGGTCAGGGGAGAGGGAGGGATAACAAGGAAAAATCTAGGGAGAAATCAACAATATAGCTTATTTACTCCCCGAGAAGCCAAATAATATATATGCCATCATTTAACTGTGGAAAATCTACACATATATCCATATATGTACACACTCATGTATATATACACACACACTTGTATCTGTTATAGGGGAAATATAAGAGTCAAGAGAAGAGACTGTGGTGGGGGTGATTCTGGATTAGGATCAGAGGCATATATTGTTACTACATATGCATTTATGATTGTTCAACTCAATAAAATTTTTAAAAAAATATTGTAAGTGACAAATGCATCTGAAACACCTACCTTACCAACCATAACAGCTTAATGATGGAGAGCATTGGTTGTTTACCCTCTAGATCAAAGGGCTGACTGGGAGCTGCAGCTCACTATTGCTGCTCAGCCTTGCAAGAGATCATCTTAGCTTGTGATATTAGGTGTCAGTTAAAAAAAATAAACAATCCAAAAATTTCAAAATTCAAAGCATGCTTTCTACTGAATGCCTATCATTTTTGAACAATCATAAAATCAAAAACTTGTAAGTCAAACAATCATAAATATGAAGACCATTTGTATATTCTCTACCAGGCCTTGATAAGTGCCAAAGATCAAAGGTGGAGAAGAAAGGCTTCAGATAACAAAACATTTGCATAAGACACTTGCACCATTGAGGAAGTGAAACTTGAGGTCTCCTTGGGATAGAAATAGAATGTGCTTCATTAATCTGAGCAACTGTCTTACAAAACAGGCCCCAGAGAGCTGCCTTGCCCCTTCCACCATGAGACCCCAAGAGAATGTGGCTTTCCTACAAACCAGGATGTGGGTCTTCAGACACGTAATCTGCCACTGAATTATATGAATAAATGCTAATTTCAACTTTTAAGCAGAATTATGTAAACCTATAAAATGTTACCTCATTTGTAATTCTTTAATACTTAAGAAATTTTGATTTATTAGAGCTTTTAAGGAAGAATGATATTATCAGATTAAAGAATCTTAAAAAATGAGAGGGGAAAAAAAGTAGCCTCTGACTCTTACAGAAATCATTCTGATGCTTACAGCTAGCCCATGTTCTTCTGTTAAACATAAATAATCTCACAGATCATCAACATCAAATAGGAAAATATGGATCCATGACAAGGTGAAATTAAAAACAAGGTCATATGTAATCATTTAAATACCAAATATCTCCCTCTTAACTAAAATGAGGGACTCTACTTCTTTCCAATTAAGAGATTTATCCTTATTCTAGTCAGGCCTCCCTATGATAGAGTTAGCCCCTCATAAAATTGACCAAATTCCTGATAACAGCCAATCTAGTACAAAGTCTGTTTCCTTAGATCCTCTCCAGAGTTACCCAAAGCCCAAGTCCTGCAAGAGATTCTGGCACCTTATTGAGACACCCGATAGTATTCTACAGTATGTGTTCTCCCTATCTGCAGCAAGTAATAAATTCATTTGTTCAACAACAGGATGAGCATTGACAAGTGAGTGGCAAATCTGATGTTAAGAAGACCTTAAGATAAATCAGTAACTTAAAAGTTTTGCATATTTGCCTTTCCTATTCTCTAATTGCTTTAGAATCCCTAAAAACAATTGAACTAAGAAAGTTAGGCAATTGGAACTTCAAAGAAAAATGGTGAACTTATTGGTGTTATAAATCTTGACCTGTCATAGGAGGGATCAAGGTCCATGGAAAAAGCATCAAAAATTTTCCACCTGCCCCTTGAGAGCGATGGACAGCAATGGTATTCTTAAGTGATAGAACCAGGAAGAAACTGGAGAAGGTGATGCAACATTGGATTACGCTTTGAGAAATTTTTCTGCAAATTAGTCTCAGGAAAAAATGATAACCAAGCATGATAGACACTGTGTAGTCAGTAAGTCTCTATAAAGTATTCAAACTAATTGGTCTTTTCTCCGTTTTAACTTACCCTAGGTCTAAAAAGGGCCACCTCTGAGAATGAAACTGAATACTGGTAACATTCAATAAACAAATTTTCAAAAAATTACCTACAAGTACAATTTAGGAAATGAAACCTCTACACAATGACCTCAAGAATAACAAAATTAGAAAGATATTTAAGATTTGTTGCTCCAACATTTCATTGTGTACGTGATGCTAGGGTTTGAACCTGCATACTCTTGCATGCCAGGCAAACACTGTAACCATTAAGCAACCTCTACAGCCCATTCTTTGCATAATTTTCATAGCTAAAAAATTTATTCAAGCCAAAACCAACATGGAAAAGGTTATCAAGGAAAGGAAAAATATTTGAAATTGAAAATTTATGCCGTTAACATAAAAATGGGAAAATTAAGTGAATAAAAAACAATTAGAATGGAGAGAAAGATTGTCCAGATTTTTGAGTTTACACAGTTCTAAGCAATAGTTCTACCCAACTAAGACCAGTACTTAGTTCTGGTAATATACAAAATAACTTAAGTACATGTTTTTAAAGCAACATAAGACTAGGTTTAAGATTAGGTCCTCCGAGAAGTTCCCTGAAACTGCTACTCTGAATTCAGTTCAGCTTCCAGAACAACTCACACTTTCTTTTTTGCCTACTATTACCTGAGGATTCAAAATGTTTTATTGAAGAAAATTTGGAATTTTTTTTAAAAAAAATAATCTCACAATCTAGAAACATCCAATTAAACATTGAAATGTTTTCCTTTAGATTATTATTTTGTTCACACATAGCACTTTTAGAAAGCATTATACACTTCATTCTGATTTTCTACTACCTGTGGTATATTCCTGTTTGAAAAAAAGTTATGTGAAGATATTTTCACTTAATTGCTACATTTTATTCCATGAATTACTATAATTATTTCTGTATTTAGATTGCTTTCATTTTTGACCAACACTGAAAGACTTGTATGTAAACATCTTTACACATGTGTACATTGTGAATTAGTTCAGGGACATTGATTAAAACATAAACACGGATTTTGAAAATATTTCTCCAGAAAATATACTCCCACTACATGAAAATATGTATGTTACATTTTATTTACTGTTTACTCATTTTTCAAAACTTTTTAATTTGAGCTACATTTTTTCTTATTTTTGTTTTAGAGAGGCCAAGTACTTTTCTCACATGTACTTGTCTGTTAATTGCTCACTCAGGTTGTAACTGAACACAGTAGGTTTGCTCATGGGTGAGTGCAAAGCCAATAAGCAAAACCAGGAAATAAGAGTGAAAAAAGATTACTCACAAAGAGTGCAATGGAGATAATTCTCAAAGCAAAGCCTTCTCAAACAAAGAATTCGAGAGGCTTTTATTAGGAAACGTATACATATTCATAGAAAACTCATTAGCACATGTAGAGCAAGCTCAGTTCATGGTCATATACTGCATACTTAAAAAAATATGCGGGCCAGGAATGGCTCCGGGTAGAGAATTTATTATAACGAGCAAGGTTTACTCCAGGTCACCTGAACAGTGAGTCAGAAGTGACTTGGTGATTTTGGCTGGTTTCTTGTAAGTTTCTCTGGAGGACCTTTTCTTAAACAAAAAACAACTTCCCATTGTGTAACAGTCATTTAAAGAGATAGCAGCTTCCACAAGCATCGGCGATTTCCCCTTAAAGTTCCTGGCCAGGGTAAGTCATGGAAAACAGTGATCTGAAATTGTATTGTGAAATTAATTGCTTACACTCTTACTTATCAAATTATAAAATATGTTTTTATATAGTAGGAAACCTCTACTTCTAAACAAATCCCTTAGTGTATTGTACTTGACATAATTAGAAGTAACTAGAAAGGTCATAGTCAAGAGTTCACCACAAGGTTGAAAATTCAAATCAGCTTCCCATGACAAACCATTTCTAAGTTACCTGATCATATACAGTATATTCTAAAAAAATAGTTCTCCAACACAATCATATCAAGGTTTCAAATCAACGAGCCTAGGAACTTTTAGGCTTTCCGCAAGTGTAAGAAAATCTGCCCTTTCTAGTGTACAGATACCCAAACGTTCTATGTCATTGTGACAAGAAACCAAATAAGAGATTTAATTTAGATTGGACAGTAACTAGAATGTAAATATTCACCTACCTCATCTATCAAAAGAGGCTAATGGTCACTTCTGTACTTTGTGTTCTCAAAAGCACTTGGGTGAATATTTTGCCACTCTCTTGAATAAATAAATAAGACTCTGGTCTCTGATTTAACTTTAAACTGAATAAAAACGATCAGTGATGATATCTAGAGCATATAATTTTTATAGATTTTCTAATTGATTATAAACACTCCCTATGTTATTTTAGGCCTCCCAGAATTAAAAATTTCAATTTTACTTTCTTTTTAATTTTGTTTCTGTTGGAAAGCTTTTAATTACATAGAAACTCATTGAGTTTTCTCATTGCTTTTATATGGTACTTCTCCATATAACATTACATGTTTAGTTAAATACCAATCTTTGCCACTTTCAATGACTTAAGAAAAAAATGAACTTTTTAATCAGCTGTTGTATAATGTGATGAATATATTGTTATATATTTCCTGATTTGAAATGCTAAAGTTAGCTAAAGTTTTATTGGATCCTTCTAGTCCATTTTAACTAATGTCTTTTCTTACTCTGGTGTTAATTGTCAGTTGAGTTGAAGTATGTTTTAATATCTGATAGAGCAAGTCTCCTTATCATTTGGTCATTCTTTCCCTAAAAGTTTTCTCAGCTATAAGATAAACTTTAGAATTATTCAGTTCCTTCTCGTTCCTCAAAAAAAAAAAAAAATTCCCACTGTTAGAAAATACCTATATTTGTAAATTAATTTGGTTTCAGTTGATATCAATTATATTTTCCAACTTTGGAATATGGTGTTTTTTTCTATTCAAATCTTCATTGAGGCATATGTGCATGAAGTTTTAGGGTTTGAACAATGTTATCTCATGCTTCATTTTACTTTTATTTCTAGCTATTACATGGCTTTTGCTGCTAATTGAAATAATTTTTCATTATATCTAATTTTTACTGTTATTTAAAATTATGATTACTATACATTTAATTTGCATCTTTAATTGAAATTAAAAAGTCAGTACATTTTCAATATTAAATTATTCTTGGAAAAAAGGGAAGATGTCATCCACCCCACCATCAGTGACTCCGAGACACTCCTGAGAATCACCTCACCCTGAGGAGAGCACTCGGATTCCCACAGTAGGACAAAGCACCCAGTATGGGGGAACATTATCCCCCGCTAATTTTTTAACTCCAAAGGAATAACTTGGTCCACTAACGAATACAAAGGAGAAGCTAGTGGAGCCCGCACAATCTGCCCCACACCCAGGGGGAGGGGACAACAATTCTCCACCCATGCTCAAGGTTTAGAAGAGCTGATTTTAAAGTCCTTTAACATAACTGCTCACACCAGCGTGTAAGAGCGGGGTGGGTCGCTCCGCAGCGACTTGGAGCCTCAGTCCACATGATCAGAAACAGAAGTTACCACCCCACCCCCCAACTGGCCATCTGCCCTGGGGGCTGTGTGGAACTGTGAATCCCATCTCCAGCTTGCAAACCTCTCGGTTGGTGACCTTCTGCCCACCTCTCTACACACCCAAATAGGAGGAGCCTGTGAACAGAGCTTGCTGCAGCAGGGCACAGTGTTTTCAAGGGGACCATCAGCTTCAGCCTCTGCTTGATATCTCCCTCAGGAAGCTTTGACTATATGGGGCAGCGTGGGCTTCCCCTTAACATCTGAACCCCATGCATATCCAAGGCTACGTAGGCCTTGACCTTCCAGGTAGGCGCCCCCTAGTGCTTGCAATGGAGAACCACATAAGCACTGGCACAATCTGGACCATATTTCGTGGGTTTCAGTCAACCCCAAAGAGCAGCTCTTGGGACTTTTGAAGATCACAAGACACACAGAGTGGGTCACCAGTGATACTGAGGAAGCGAGTTTCATGCTGGCCACTCTCCTTGGATCAGTCAGAGACCCACACATCTACACTAGGATCAACTACATTGTCTACAGCTTCTGAGCCCCAGGCCCAAGAAATTCTATAGTGCGGATAGGCAGAAAGCAATCATCTCAGGACTAAAGCCCAGAGGGAGTTAAAATCTATCCTCACAAGCAGTGTGAGAAGGCAGATTCTTATACCCCTTTGCAACAGAAAATTTTGAGGAGATCCTCTAAGAAAAACCAGGTCACCAGACAACCAAACTGCTTCTCCCCCGACAAGCTCAACTCCGAAGAATCCCCAGCTAGATGACAGATTTGAACACATCCCCCCATGGTACATACTCGCTGATCTAGCGGGCAGAAAAACTCAGAACTTTACCAACTAGTTTTGTTTTTTGTTTGCCTCTTGGTTTTTTTTTTTTTTTAACAGGGATCCAGCTGGAATATAATATTTTTAAATTTTTAACATTACTGTAGGGGTTTTTTTCCTTTCTTGCTTTACATGTAATACTGAATTTGGTGTTGGTGGATGTAAATATTTATCCATGTGTATGTTTTGGTGATTAGCTCCTACTGTCTCTATGTCTTCTTGAAACCTACTGCTGTCCCTATAACATTGGGTTCCAATCAGGAAAAGATTTCATGATAGCAAAATAGCCTCAGCCTCTGGTGAGTGAAGATAACCATGCCCCATACTAACCTCTTCCTCCCCTGTACGCTGGTAATCCCTAAATATAAGCATTTTTCACTCATCCTCACCCAAAGTCTTTACCCTACCTGCACCCCATGTCTATGTTTTCCTTATTCCTAATAGAATAACTTACTCCCCCCTAATCCCGTGTTCCTCTTTATTCTAAGACAGGTGTGATTTTATACCTCCCCAATTCACCTCCTTGACTTCCTAGTCATTTCTTCTCCCCACTTTCAGAGAGTCCCTACTATCTGAAGAAATAGACACACTTCAAAACAGGTACTTGGTTGCATAATATATTGTGAGAGCTCTCTCAAAGAAAACTGCTACTTTGGGTGCTAGTCATCACCACATCTGTTTTAGTTGAAACAGACTAGAATTTGCACCTAAAGCCTCTCAAATTCTTACGGAACGGATGGGCATCTTTAGGTCTGAATTGACCAAATAGCTCCCCATCACAACAAAGCAAAGCCATAAGAAGATCCAATTACTCCACCAAGAATAACAAGGTTGAAGTACAAGATACGCTCTCTGACTCAGAAAATGAGGAAAAGGGTTTCCCTTTTCCTCATTCCCCTAGCTCAACTCCACAGCTCCCCACCCAAGGACCCCATAACCAGGGCCCTAGATGAACACCAAAGACATTGTATCAACATTATGATTAGCAATTCAAAGAGTTGAGAGATGAAATAAGAAAATTGATCAGAGAACAATTTCAAGAGATGAGAGACTTCTACAGGGAAATAAGGGAATAATTCCATGTGATGAAAGATCAGGTATACAAAGAAATAGATTCTGAAAAGAGATGTAGCAGAGCTATCAGGATTGAAAAACATGGTTAACCAATTCAAATCTTCACTGGAAGATACCAACACCAGAGTATACTCCACTGAAAATAGAACTTCAGCTCTTAAAGAACAAGTATCGGAAAATGAGAATCAGCTAAACAATGTAGAATTCAAAGAAGATAAACAGGATAAACAGCTTATATTACATAATCAGAACTTCCAAGTGATATTTGATGAGATGAGGCATAATAATCTGAGAATCATTAGCCTGGAGGAAAACTCTGAACAGCTAACAAGAGGCATCAAGAATCTTTTAAGTGAAATCATAAGTGAGAACTTCCCTCATCTTATAATTGATCCAGAATATCACATCCAAGATGCTAATAGAACACCAAATAGACCTAATCAATTGAGAAACTCACCAAGACATATCATATACAAAATGAATAACAGAGAAATTAAAGAGAGAATTCTAAAAGCTGCTAGAGATAAGCCCCAAATCACATTCAGAGGCAAACCAATTCAGATCACTATGGATTTTTCAGAGCAAACAATGAAGGCCAGAAGAGCTTGGAAAAATATCTTTCAAGTGTTAAAAAATAACAACTTCCACCCAAAGATAATATACCCTGCAAAACTCAGCTTCAAATGTGATGGGGAAATTAAACACTTCAACGATAAACTCAAACTAGCAAGATACATGAACACAAATCCTGCACTACAGAATAGTCTCAAAGATGTTCTCCATTCAAAAGAAAATGCCAATGATATCCTAAATCCTTAAACAATGACGAGTCAATCATCATATTTACACAAATTGACTTCCAAGATGACTCAAAACTCTGTAATTGATACAAAGTCAGAGTCTCAGTCTCCCATATGTATTCTAACTTTGAATGTGAATGGTCTCAATGCCCCAATTAAAAGACACAGACTGGCCAAATGCATCAAAAAACAAAATCCAACAATATGTTGCCTGCAAGAGACACATTTGACACTAAAAAATAGACACAGGCTGAAAGTGAAAGGATTGCAAAACGTCTACCAGACCTGTGGCCCAAAAAAGCAAGCTGGCCTGGGGATTCTAATTTCTGATAAAATCAATTTTCAACTAAAACTAGTCAGAAAGGACAAAGAGGGTCACTTTATCATACTAAAACGGGGAGTCCATCAAGAAGATATAATGATGCATTTATGCCCTCAATTACAACCCCCTTAATATATGGAAAAATACTTAAGGAAATTAATCCCCTCATTGATCTCAAAACAATAATTCTGGGGGACTTTAACACACCACTGTCAACTCTAGACAGATCATCAAAACAAAAAATCAATAAAGACATCTCCAATCTGAACAACTCTATTAATCAACTGGGCTTAACAGACATCTGCAGAATATTCCATCCTAAGACAGCTGAATTTACCTTCTTCTCAGTGGCTCACGGATCCTTCTCTAAAAGAGACCACATCCTAGTTCACCAGGATAATCTTAACAAATATAAAAATGTGGATATAATCCCATGTATTCTGTCAGATCATAATGCTATGATCTTAGCAATCAACAACAAGAGAAACAACAGAAACTACTCAAACACTTGGAAATTGAATAATTCCCTCTTAAATGAAGGATGGGTAAAAGAGGAAATGAGAGCAGAAATTAAGAAGTTCTTGGAACTGAATGAGAATGAGGAAACAACATACTGAAACCTCTGGAAGAGCATGAAGGCATTCTTAAGAGGTAAATTTATAGCACTGAGTGCATACATCAAAAATCTAGAAAGAGATCGGCTAAATAGCCTTATGCTTCAACTCAAACGACTAAAAAGGAAGGAACAGTCCAACCCCAAAGCTAACAGATGACAGGAAATTCCTGAAATCAATGAAATTGAGAAGAAAAAAATACAAACTATTAACAAAACTAAGAGTTGGTTCTTTGAAAAAACAAAATCGACAGACTCCTTGCCAAACTCACCAAATGGAACAACGAAATGAAGCAAATCAACAAAACAAAAGATGAAACTGGGGGTATCACCACAGACTCATCCAAGATCCAGAAGATTATCAGAACTCAACAGCCCAATTGATAAATGGGCCAAAGAGCTAAATAGAGACTTCTCACCAGAGGACATTGATCAAGCCAATGAATACATGAGAAAGTGCTCTAAATCATTAGTAATCAGAGAAATGCAAATGAAAACCACATTAAGATATCACCTTACACCAGTCAGAATGGCAAAGATGAAGAAAATAAACAACAATAGATGCTG
>PVKS010038953.1:0-17578 GCA_004027875.1 Aplodontia rufa | reverse complement strand
GTTTTTATTCGAGAAGGGCTTTTCTGCCGCCTCAGTCTTATCCACCTCCTTATTGCTCAGATGCAACCATTCCCCTTCTTGTCTGTGATTGCTAGCATTTGCGTCTTCTAGACTGAGAGCAGTCACCAGTATCTTCTATAATTTTTTTCCTCTTGGTAACCTCAGCTCAGCATAGTAACTACTGAAAGATCATTTATTGAAAGAAGTAACATTTAAGTATAATTTATCTCTTTTCTTTTATGGGCTGGCAATCCAGGAATCTTGGTGGTTTACAATGTCCTTGTTTTCTTCTTCACTGATCCAAATGTCAGCTGTGGCTCTGTGGGGCTTGGTGGGCTTCAGCTGGGTTTGGGTCTTTTTCATGTGGTTTCTTATTCCCTCTATCAAGGCTCAAGAAGCGCCACCTCTGGGGACATGTTTATCTTGCTGCAGAGAGCCTGAGCTTAAGAGTCCAAGCTAGACGGCATCACATGTGTAAGGATTTTGCTTGGAAGGGTCATGCATTACATACACTGGCCAAAGTAGGTCACAGAGCCATCCCAGTATCAGTGGCGTAGAGAGTATGTTCCTCCCACACGTGGGAGGAAAGAGAATGATTGTTTTTAGAGGAAATAATGCCATATATAATGGATGATAAATATACTTGTCCAAGATTTTTAAAACAAAGAAATATCCATCTCTGATACTGACTTGAAAGTCATGACTTTGCCAAAGACAGTATCCACCTAATATCGATAATATACATTTTTCCCTAAGGTGAACAGTTTTGAAGAGTTGAAATTCACACAACAAAATGAGCTTCACCCTCATGAGTTGCTGCAGATCCTGTGGAATTCATCTTCCCTTACCATCTACCTCCTATCCCAAAAAAATGCCTTGAGAAAAATAGACATCAGTCATGTGTTCCATTGGAATAAGTATTTGTGAACTATTTCATTAGCACTTAATCTGTAAAAGAGGCTGTAAAAGAACAATAAAGCTCAAGTCTATTGTATGAAGAGCAGTGCTGTCAGAAAATAGTATTAGGCTTTCATATTTCATTGATGACTTTGTTGATTGATTAGAACAAAACCAGAATATTGACAAAGTTGATTATGTTTGTGAAATTCTCTGAAAATGAGAGGAAATCAAACCTGATTTTTGCAAATGGCGTAATGGTCTCTTCTACGCTAAACTAAAATGAATTGGCCAAAAGAGGCCATTGTTAATAACTGTGGGGTTATTGTCAACAAATTATAGCCATTAAGGTCTAGTTTCACTGAAGCCTCTCATTTGAGAGACAGGGTGATAGGGGAAGAAAGAACTTCATTGGCAATAAGCTAGAAAGTTGTATTAGAAGTTGGGGACTCTTGTCCATTAAAAAAGCTATCTTATGTAGGGGTGCAGACCCAAGGCTTTCTAGGGATTTGTGGGAAGGCGTATCAGATAGGTGGATGCCAGGGTAGTTACAAATTTCAATGGGCCTGATTTTCTGATGCATGGGCTGCTATTTTCTGTTGGTCACTGGAAGCTTTGGTTCTATAAATCTAAAGAAGAGTTACTGATTAGAAAGTCTTATGACTCATTTATTGTTTTAGATCCTCTTCCCAGGAATAACTAACCCTGGAATTAATCATTAGGGTAGCAAAGACATCTTTCTACTGAAAGAAAAGAGGGAGGATTGATCAAAAGGAAGCTGTCCCAAAAGAACTAGGGAAGATAACAGAAGGACACTTTTTCTGGACAAAATAGCAAAACATAGCTTTTCACAGAACCATTTTAACCTGTAAGGTGACTTCAGCCAGAGGGGTCATTTTCAGTGGAGCTAACAGAAGACATTAACTTACTTCTTGATTTCCAAAATGAGTACTTTTTAAAATCAATTAGAATCAGTGGAGTCAGAGGATTTATTTAGTTTTCCCTTAGTTACAAAATTAAAGTTTAACAAAAGTATTTATAATTTGAAAGGAGTCCATGAGCTGACACAATGCCATTGGAATGCCAGTGGGTGCCCTTTGGATGGTAGAAATCTGTAAGATTACAAACATTTTGGCCAGGGCGATCAGCTGGGGATTCAGGCAGCTCTCTGAGACATACCACAGAAAAAATAGCAATCAAAACCAGAGCCTAGATAATCTGTCTTCCCAATCCACAGTCTTATCATAGAATAATAGAGCTAGAAGAAACCTAGGTAGATGAGCTTCTCCAAATGGGAAGTGAAGGTGAAAAGACGAAGGCGGACCTGCATTAATCATGAGCAGCTAAAAATGTTGTTTGCAACTTTGTCTTAGTATGTTTTAATATAGGTTTTAGGGAATGTTTTACTGCTAATAACTACATATATTCATCAATATCTTTTCCTTGAACCTTTTCTGGTTAGTAATAACAGTTACTACTTATTGAACACTAGCTGACTTAGTTAACCTCACTTAATATAAATACTAGAAGAAACCTAGTCCAAATTCACTCAGCCAGCTACTAATGGAGTCCCCAGATAATGAGACTATGCTAATAGCAAAAATGATTTCAAGTATTCAATCTTATCACAGGTCTGGACTAGCCTTGTTTAGGTAGCTAACCTGGGTAAGTGCTTCACTGAAAGAAGAGAAAGAAAGTTGTATTTCAGATGAATTTCTCTCTGTTATTTTTGTTTTGTTTTTCTTGGACTCACAATTCATGATCTAAATAAATAGGGAGAAAATAGTTTTGAGTAATGCGGAAGGATTGGTAGAACTACAAACCTTTTTTTGGGTGATGGTAAGTGGGGAAGCAGGTCCTGGCCCCAGGGGACCCACCAGTTTACTCCAGGGATGTTGTTCTAGTATACATTTTTTCTTTATTTTTTTAAAGAAAGGGGGACAGAGAGAGAGAGGGAGGAAGAGAGAGAAACAATTTTATTTAATTTTTCATGTGGCTTTGGTTCCTCTGACACTTTGTTGTGTATATGGTGCTGGGGTTCAAACTTGTGTACTTGCGCATGCCAGGCAAGCACCGTAACTGCCAAACCACTGCTCCAGCTCCTGGTATACACTTTTTCACCCTGAATTCTAACATGGGAATTTGTGTTTCCTATTTATTTTTCAAACTTTCAAAAATAATTGTAAATTAAATCACCATTTTCTTTGATTTCCACATTTGGGCTTACTACCGGACAGAAAGGCAACCTAACCATGTGACTAACAAGGAACTGTTTGATCCTTTCCAAAAGTTAAAGGTTTTTTCTTAAGTATATTTACTTTTGAAGCAATTTTCTTCATTATTTCATTAATCTCTTTCTCATGTGAGGTTGTGGTTGAGCACAGAGATAACGCACTACCACTGAAGTTCTGAAAACTTCACAAGATACCTCAGATCAATATATTGTACTTGGCACCTCTCTTATTAACTCTGTTATACAATTATAATTAACAAGTGGCTGTGATGTGAAACATTTGGGTTAGGGTGAGAGAGAACTTCAAACTACTTATTCAGCAGCAACTTTGTTGAACCAAAACTGTTTAAAATATAATTATGAATGCAAATATAGTTGAATAGCAGGTATGCTTATATTTGGAGAATGTATTTCACAATTACTTTTTCTGATCATTTGTGCTATGAAGTCGTTAATCTGTACAGTAAAAATAACCTTACTTTATGATGATCATCATAAAGTGTGTCACATAAAATGCTTAGTTTTCTTCTCTCTCCTAAACACTTTTAAATAAAACTAGGATAGTATTCCATAAATGATATTCTGTTCTTTTTATTTCTAATATCACACAATTTTCCTTATCATTAAAACAGTGTTTGTTAACTTTATTTTCAGCGGTTCCATAATATTCCATTGACTTTATTTTCCACTTCTTCTGTATTTGAATATTTATTTTCAGAATTTTTACTCTTAGGTTTCATGTTGCAAACATTGTAAAATTTATGAACACACAAGCAAAGTAGAAAGCAAATAAAATTTCTACATATACTGATATTATAAATGAAAAAGGTATGCTATCTAGCATTTATTTGATTAGTACCAAGACATTATTGAACATTGAAAAAAATAAATATTCATTTTTAGCAGTGAGGACATTAAAGCTCAAATAGGAAAGTTATTTAATTAGAGTCATTCAACCAAGTGAACTAAAGCTGACCACTTATTTGTCTGGTTCCATCGCCTCTTTAATTAGCCTACATGATATAAATTTAATTTTTTGTTGTGTTGTTTCTTAAAAACAGCACATTTTATTACTACTTACCTACCATACACTTGAGCATTATGCGTATGCCACAGTCAGCGTCTCAATAAGTATGACTGCACTGTGGGGTGGTTTTCTAAACTTTGACATCAGAGGACTTCTAAGCTGCTATCTTTGCCTGTCGTTATGTATTTTATGTAACAGCTTTAGTCTAATTCACATGTCATAGAAGTTACCAATTTACTGTGTAATTCAGTGGCTTTTTCTGGGGTCACAGGGGTTTTATTCATCACAACCACACAGATGGCCATTTGATTCAGGATTTAGCAGTTTGTTCTGTGACGTGCCTAACATAATCTCTTGTACACAGTAGGCACAAAATGAGTTCTTAAATGATGAAATGAGATGTTCTTGTGATGCCCGGGATCATTGGGCTGCGCACAGGGAAGTTGCTGATAAATCAGAGGTGCACTCTGCTCCCCACAACTTTGCAGGTTGCTTTGAGGGTTAAGACTGAAACACATGGTAGAGTAACATCAGGATGAAATATTTGATTAAATATCAAAGGAGAAGACTAGCCGGTGATTTTTATAGTGGGTTCCAAGGGATGGTAAGAGCATGCTGTACATTGTGAGGCCATCCAGGACAGCTCCTTAGAGAGAAAGGCTGTGTCATAGCTAGGTTCATGGTGGCCCAGATCTTCACTTCTCTGGGACCACTGAGATGCAATCACTGACTTTTGGCCAGCTTGCAAAGCCTTTGTAATCTTTCCTAGGCTGCTTGGATTAATAACTGAGAAAGCCATGTGTCATCTTTTTCTTTCTGTGTTCTAAGATGTAAAGTGTTAATTGTGGGAAGAACAAGTCCTGGGACACTTACAGAGTATAGTAGCTACTATTTTTTTTTTTCTTCCCCGCCGACTTCTGTTTTTGGATACAAAAAAGACCATTTTTCATGTTGCTGACAACCTAAACTAGCTTGGTTGCTTCTTTATCTGAAATCTTATTACATGTCTACTCATTGAGCTGTCAATCATGTATCATCATGACTTTGGTTTACGTGATTTGTGTGTGTGTGTGTCTTATCTAAGGATCTCCTTGATGGCAAAAACTCTATGTCAAGTTTTCTTTGAAACTTCACTCCTACCAGGACTAAGTATGTATGTACATAATATTTATCCCTATGAATGACTCTGAGCAAAGCAGATATTATCACCTTTTTACCATTCCAAAAGAGGAAAACAGTGATTCTACAAGGCTGCAGCTTTTTGGCATTTCTCCTGATTGTGGATATATGAAATCTTGATCTAAAATAACAGATTCCCACAGGACTAAAAATTGCCTAAGGGGTTGGTTAAAATGCTGAGTCCTGGGCTTTGTCCTAACTCCTCACTGCCAAGGATTCTGATTTATAAAATTGAGTGTAGTATGTGGGAATCGAAATTACAAAACAAAATACCACTTCAGATACTTGCAGTTTTGAAAGACAATATCCGAGACAGTCAATATTTTAAAAAATGGCATAAATCATTTAATCATGGATGGGAAAGTTGGTAAAATATGGGGTCATTTGGATCTCAATTAAAAAAAAATAGCTGTAGAACTGTTATAAGATAGTACTGCAATCCTGGAAGTCTGTTGCTTGAATTATTGTTTAAATTTTTTATCTGTGTATCTGTACCACTCAAATAAGATAAATAAGGGCTGCCTACAAGAAGTTATCAGCAAATGTTAAATTGTTATTGAAGTCTGACTCTGAATCACATTTCTTTTTTCTTTTTTTAAAGAGAGAAGAACACTGAGAGAGAGAGAGAGAGAGAGAGAATCAATTTTTTATTGAGTTTTTCACATGGCTTTCGTTGCTCTAACACTTAGCTGTGTACATGGATGCTGGGGTTTGAACCCCTGTACTTGGGTATGCCGAGCAAGCGCTGTAACCATCGAGCTACCACTCCAGTCCCTGAATCACATTTCTTAAAGTAATTTCTTTAAAACAGATGATGAGGAATGATCTCCCAGGGACCAGCTTGTTTTCCAGAATGGCTTGTTCTCGGAAGTATGAGTCACATTTTTGCTCAATAATTTTATAATTTGGCCGATTAGTATTTATGGCTCAAAGAATCTGATTCAGTCCAGTTCAATAACTCTTGAATCTCACCTGTGATATGGGGAAACCCTGTAATACCTGCTGGGGATGATGTGAAAAAGAAAAGAAAAGAAAAAGAAAGAAAGAATGCTTGCACAGTTATTTACTAGAGTCCAGGCCCCGTGTTAGTATTTTATGTATTCAGTCAGCTGTCCCAGGAATTGAGTGCCTGGATGGCTCAAGCTAGGTGACAAGTAGAGCTTTGAAGTTTCTTTGGGACTACAGAATTTTTAACTCATTTGCTTCTTAGAAAAATAATTGAAGTTCTTATGCCCGTCTTAAAAAATAAGGGAGTTGGTGAAGAAAGGTTAAGGCCTTTGCCTGAAGCAGACCTAGGTTCTATTGTGAGCAGCCTGGTCCAGAGATTCTCTACCTATAATCATAAGTTACCTGTGTGAACAAGGAGTCGTGGCTTATGTTCTCTTGGATCTTTCTATGAAGAGGAGGCTGTCGTTTTTGTTTATTTTTTAACCCAGGGTTCAATTTTGGTTTGTGATGTTGACAGCCAAGTTCCCCAAAAGATGGGCCCTTAAATTCCCTGGCTGCTCATGCAGCCCCTGAATGGCTCATGCTGCCCACTTCCCAGCAGACGTGAAGAGTGTACACTTTTAAACCTCCAGATCGGTGCTTTCCACCGGTGCTTTCTGTGAGGGTAGGAAAGTCCTGAGTTCAGCACAGGAGGCAATTGTGGCTAATGCTCTTGAAATGTCTCCAGTACGTCTGAATTTTTTTAATTTAGTGCTAATTAATTAAGGTTTCACTTGAAGGGCTGCAGGTCCTAGTGGCTGCTGAATTGAACATCACAACTCCAGATCCATCTTCAAACTCTTGTGTTCTCTGCCCGTTCAAACCTCACTGCTCTCTGGTAGTACTTGCCAAGGTCTCAGCTAGCTGCTACAGGGAATGAGCTCAGCTCTTCCTGGGTGGCTTTGCAAGAGCTTTCCTTTGAGCTTCAGGGATTCAAGTCAAACATATTTAAATAAAAACACAACAGAGTGGCTGGAGCAGTGGCTTGGCGGTTACAGCGTGAGCGAGTACTCAAGTTCAAACCCCAGCACCACATACACAACAAAGTGTCAGGAATGAAAGTCACATTAAAAAGTAAATAAAGGGGTTGAGGATTTAGCTCAGTGGCAGAGCGCTTGTCTGCCATGCGCAAGGCCCCGAGTTCAGTCCTCAGCCCTAAAAAAAAAGTAAATAAAAAATGCTTCTCTCTTTCTCTCTCACTGTCCCTCTCTCGCTCTTTACAAACACACACACACACACACACACACACACACACACAATAGAGTATCACTTCTCTGAAAACAATGGGTAGACCAAGAGTTGGCGAACATTCTCTGTAAAGGACCAGAAAGTAAAGCTTTTCAAAGTAACATGGTCTCTGATACAACTTCTCAGTTATGTTGTTTTGATGTGGAAGCAGTCACCAAAAATAAGTAGATGAATGAGCCTGGTTTTCTTGTAATAAAACTTTATTTGACATATAGGTGTCAAGCTGATTTGGCTATAGAGTCATACTCTGCTGACCAAAATTGAACACACAGTGGTCTATTATAAATGAATGAATATTTTGATTTATCGTTGAATTCCATGCAAGGCTAGGAATTCAGTAGCAAATAGGTAAGAGTTGTACTTTTATTTTAGGTTAATTAAAAAGGATTAAATCTACAAATATAAATCTGTAAGTCATGAATGTGAGTTTAAATTCTGGAAAAAAATTTAATTGTGTTATAGTCAGCTTTTTGCTACTATGACTAAGCAACTTGACAAGAACAATTTTAGGAGGAAAGAACAGGTTTATTTAGGGGCTCACAGTTTCAGAGGTCTATGTCCACAGAAGGCTGATTCCATTCCTCAGGGCTGGAGGTGGGGCTGAACATCAACTCAAGATGTTACATTGCGAAGCAGAGCAGAGAGAGAAACTCCATGCCAGATACAAAATATATACCCCAAAGGCACACCCCCAGTGACCCATCCATCTCCTCTAGCCACACCCTACCAGTTAATCCATTGGGTTAATCATTTCACCTCAGCCTTCCTGAATTGTCACACATGAGCTCTTGGGAGGCACCTCGCATTCAAACCCTAACAAATGGTGTGGCTGAGTGTGAGGGGCTACGGGAGATGAAACGTGGGAAAACCTCTCCTGGTGGCATGTGACCTGAGAACTGAGTAACAAGGAGAGACCGCCCCAGTGAAGGACAGTGGGCGAAGAATTCCGGGTAGAGGGAAGTTAAGAACAAAGTTCCAGGGGCAGAAACAAATGTGCTTACTCATTAATGTTTAAAAAAAGCACAAAGAAATCCTGAGGGGTGAAGCATGAGGAAGCAGCCGGAAGATGCCTGGAACCAGATTAAAAAGGCCTTCTGGGGATGACTTTGGTTCACTGAAAAAACTGGTGAGTTTGAAGGTAAACAGCGAAAGGGAGAAAGGAAGGAAAACAGGAAGCGATTTTTAGTACATCAGTTCTTCTGCTGCAGGGTCTTTTGGGTGTACTTACATCAAGTCTCGATTACACCCCATAGAAACAGTGAAAGAGGGTTCCCTCTGTTGCTACTTGGCAACGGTTTTGATCTCCAGAGACCATCCAGGCAGTCTCTGTGCAAGTCACACTATGAAGCATTTCTTTATTGGAACTGTACCTTTGAAGTAGATTTGAGGTTCCAGAATCTAGTCAAATGGAACTTGCTGGTTTCATTTGGAGAAGTAATTACTGTGCCTGATATTGTCTAGCTGTTTGTTCAACTTTGCCTAGTGCAGCAGAATATAAATATTTGACCTTCTTGACAAAGATGGATAGATTGAAGCTACACACCATGATTTCATTAGGTTGTCGAATAACATCATTATTCATGATTATAAAGAATTATTCAGGTGAAATGGCCATCCTAATAGGAAGCTATTATTTGTATAGAGTATAATTTCACTGTCCTTGTCATTCCAACCCCTTAGTTGAGTTGAAGATATGTGTATTTATTTTACTACAACGAATCTTTCATAGCATAATTTAAACAAATGGAACCAATTATAATTAGTAATTTAATAGATCAGATCACACCCTTCCAGGAAGAAGTTGGTATATTATAAATCTAAAGAGGAACATTTTCATCACTTATTGAATTATTTCATTTGTTTGAATTCATTTTACCTTGTGTAAAAATTTCTGAACTGATTAAAACATAGGCAAAATTATATTTCCAGAGTTTTGAGGAGATATCTTAAATTTAAAATAGTATTTTAAACAGTGTTTTAGCTGACTCTCCAGGTATCGAAAAATTCTGGTCTGGAGCCAAATCCTATCCTATCTTTTTTTCCTTTTCTTTTTTTCTGTCTTTTCTTTTTTTTTTCCTTAAGAGAGAGAGGGGGCTATAATGGTAGCTCAGCGTTTCTTGCGCTTGCCTGGCATGTGCAAGGATGCAAGTTCAAACCCCAGCACCATGTACACAATGAAGTGTCAAAACAGCAAAAGCCACATGAAAAACTAAATTAGTCAAAAAAATAGATAAATTAGCCAGGCCAGTGCTTTAACTGCTGAGTCACTGTTCCAGCCCCTAACCTGTCTATTTTCGTAACTAAGGATTTATTGGAACACAGCCACACTGACCCCTTCATGTGTTGTCTGTGGCCATTTCTGTTACCATGAAGGCTTGAGTTGTGACAGAGACCACATGGCATGCGAAGCCTGAAATACTTACTATCCGGTCCTTCATAGAAAAAGTTTACCAACACTAAGGAAATAAAACAAAATCATGCGCAAGTTGATTTCAAAGCAGTTTAAAGGGACTCCCAGAATCCATACCACTGACAGAAATTCACATCCCAGGTCACTGGGTTAAGGAAGCACATTGGCACATAGGCTGCAGGTCCACTGTTCTGCAATCAGCTTCTTGGGAAACTGATGAGCACTGTGGAGTGCACTGTAAAAGCAGTCAGGCACTAGATTCCCTTTATCTGGGATCACTTTACAATGCTCTTGCCTGCAACCAGTGGTGAAATAAACCTGTGCTGGTACAGGGACTTCCTACATATTCTCCATAGCCTTATCTTCGGTGTGAGAAAACACCAAAATAAAAATGTGCAAGGGCTGGAGCAGCAGCTCACAGGTTGCAGCGCTTGCCTGGCATGCATGTGGACACGGGTTCAAACCCCAGCACCACGTACACAAATAAGTGTTGGAGCAATTAAACCAGATGAAAAACTAAACTAAATTAATTTTCTCTCTCTCACTATCCCTCTCTCTTTCTTTAAAAAAAAAAAAGGGCAAATAAATTTGATCATGAGTCTGACAATATTTTTCCAATTTTCTGTTTCCAGAAGCATGCCACTAAAAGAATTATGTAACTTCTATCAGATTTAGAAATTAACAATGTTTATTTGTGCAATGATTTAAAGTTTTTTAAATTTATAAAAGATATATTTCAGTTTTTAAAAACTATAGGGAATAATGTGTCAGGCTATGGAATAGTTAACATATTTTCATATATGCTTTAGAACTTTCATTAATATAAAAGGTTGTAGATACAAGTCATCTTGCCCAACTGCCTCCTTATTCGCCTATATTTTTAGGGCTGGATTTTTCAGATTTGGCCCTTTTGACATTGGGGCCAGGCAGTAGTTTCTTGTGGGGCAGCCCTGCACCCTATAGGATGTTTAGCATCTGGCCTCTACTTACCAGATGGAGTATCATGCCGTGTCCTACTAGTGATAATGACAATTCAAAAATCTTTGGGGAAGTCAAAACAGCCCCCATTTAAAAACTACTGCTTTGGAGCTATTTCTTAACCTGAAGTTGGAGTGTTTCCTCTCTTCTTAGGTTGCCATGTTTCTTACACATGTTTGTAGCCTTAAAAAGCAAACAGCATTGTTTGTTTAATATGTATTGCATATTTTCATCTCCTGCTGTACATAATCAATTTCTTTCAGTGTTGTTTTCAGATATAGCATTGGTAGATGAAGACTTGGTTCTTGAATTTTTACTCCCTGTATTCTAGTCTCTGCATAGTTGAGAAATTGATCTGATTGCCTTCAGCTAGGTTGTTACTAATTTTTCTCCATTATGACATTGTTCAATGAATAGCCTTGTCTAGTATACTGGTGAGTCTCTGTAGAACACTTACCTCAAAGTGGAATTCCCACGTGGGAAGGTGTACATGCCTTCAACTTGGGAGAGCAGATTTATAATCCTCCCAATTGTTATTAAGTGATTGCATGGATTAATACTCCATAGCACTGGATGAGAATTCCTGTTCCCATGTCTTCATCAGCCCTTACATCAGCAAACTTCTTGAACACCTGTTACTCTCATGGGTATAAATGTTACCTCATTATTGTTTTAATTTTCATTTCTCCACTTAGTAGTGGAGCATTTTCATTTGTTCCCTGCACTTGGTTATTTTTTTTTTCACTTTTCTATGTATATTCTTTATTCGCTTTTCCATGGAGTCATTTTTTTCTACTGATTCACTTCCTTTATGATTATATCCATTATGACACTTTCTGATTTCTAGCTTAGAATTGTGGTGGGTTTGAGTGTGTATACACCTTTCTGTATTCTAAATTTTCAATTTTAACATAAGTAAATTTATATTTTACTTTTGGTCTATGCATTTTGGATCCAGTTTAAGAAATTTTCCCCAGGAGCTGGAGCGGTGGCTCGGTGGTTACAGCGCTTGACAGCATACATGAGTACACGGGTTCAAACCCCAGCACCACATACGCAACTAAGTGTCAGAGTAACGGAAGCCACACGAAAAACTCAATAAAAATTGGTTGTCTCTGTGTCTGTCTGTCTCTCTGTCTCTCTCACTCTCTCACTGTCCTTCTCTCTTAAAAAGAAAAGAAATTTTCCCCAATCCTGAGATGGCAAGATTACTTCCTTTGAATGTTCTCCTAAAGTAGTAGTGCTTTTTTTTCTTTTTTTAAATATAGAAGTACAGTCATTCCTTTCTTTCATCACTTTTTTTTGTTTGTTTGTTTTTGGCTGATCTTAACCCTTCATTCTTTCAAATTAAAATTTTTCATCTTATCAAGTTATATGGAAAAAGCCTTCCAGATTTTTTTTTTTTAAAGAGATGGAAAGAGAGAGACACAGAGACAGACAGAGACAGAATCAGTTTTTTATGGAGTTTTTCGCTGGGCTTTCGTTGCTCCGGCTCTTAGTTGTGTACGTGGTGCTGGGGTTTGAACTTGAGTACTTGTGCATGCCAGGCAAGCTCTGTAACCGCTGAGTCACCGTTTCAGCCCCGCCATCCAGATATTTTAAAGGAATGTCTTTGAATATCTAGATTCATTGATAGAAATTTCATATATTATTTCTGTTAGGTCTTTCCAGCCATGAACACAATGTAGATTTCCATTTTTTTAAAGTCATCTTCTACACTTTGATAGAATCAAGTTGATGTCAATAATGTCTTGCATTTTCAAAATCTAAATGTACTTTTGCCATTAGCTTTTTAGTTTGGAATAAATAGTAAAAAATCATATTTGTTAACCTCATGAACAGTGAACACAGTGCCCCATAAACTTTTGGAAATAATTTTGGGAATAGAAAACGGGTATTGAAGGACTTAGCCATTTTTTCTTTATAATAATTGTTTTTCTTGAGGTGCTGGGGGTTGAACCCAGGGCTTCCTGCATGCTAGGCAGTCCTCTATTTACTGAGCCACACCCCTAGACCTGTGAATATTCTTAATTAAAATGTATTCACAATATACTTTTCTAAATAAAAGAAGCCACTGTACCATTCTATTTGTATGAAACAGCCAGTCTGCAAGTTCATAGAGGTAACAGATTAGTGGTGCTAGGGTTGAGGGATTATGAAATGGCTGCTGAACTGATACCAGGTTTTCTGTAGGGATAATAAACAGTGGAAAGAGTGGTAAAGAATGTATAGCACTTGAATATATAAAATGTCATTGAATTTTGTACTTTAAAATGATTAAATTGGTGAATTCTATATTTACACGTTATCATAGTTTTAAAAAGTTTGAGTATATTCTTTTTTAAAAAATGGAAAGCAGTTTTGTAACCTGTCTACCTCTCCCTCTCCCCCAAAGAAAATAATACAAAGCGTGTCTCAATTTTTATGGAAAGTTTTAATTAAAATGACTTCTTTGTTTTTAACTTGCTCTTCTGGTGACTCATAGGAACCTGAATTTCATGTTCCATCCAGCACTTCATTATGCTTTTAAATAAGAATCTAATATTTGCCTCTGGAATAAAAAAAAATCTAATCTAAATATTTAGAATTTTAGATACAATCACATCTCTATTCTCAATATTATTCCAGAATTGAACTTTCTATTCAATATTGTTCTGACTATTGAATTTGAAGTTCAATATTTATGAGTTGTCAAAATAAAAGTACAGATTTTTTTTTCTTTAAGACCACGTCTGGAAATGCCATTTTGAAAATGGTAGTAAAATAAAGCATTAAACTGGATTGAATATGATGATGTTGAAGGTGTGACCTAATTAAAATGCACATGTAAGCACATTCTTTAAAAGTGATACTGCAGCTGAGATATCCCCAATAGTGGGGCTGTTTCTTGTTAGTAATATGATTTGACAGATTCTCTTCCCAAGTTCATTGCTTTAACCTCACAGTGTAAGCATATATTGGCTTGCCTGATGAGAAAATTTAGGCAGATCCAGGAAGTTTAAAAAGAAACCTAATGAATTGTTATATTCCTATATTTATGACATCTTACTTATTAAAGAAATTTGGATAATGCCTGCCGTCCACAGTTTCATGCATTGTTGAAAGTCAGTGTTTTAAATGTAAAATTCATGTTGTAGACATGTTTTGTCCTTATGTTTATTATCATTTTCCTGTTCTTCTCCTTACCCCGAAATACTCCTATTTCTCCCACTCCTTTGTATTTCATCTTTTATCAAGTCTTTCCTTCTCTTCGCTCCAAGAAATGACCATTTTTCTCTAACTTCTGTTTGTTTCTTCTTGGCACTTATCCGTAGTACTCTTTTACAAATGTGGATATAGGTATTCTTTGTTCTGTGTTAGATAATTGGGTCCTTACTAAAAGCACCTGATTATGCATAGATCAACTGACACACAGTAGGGTCTGAATAAATTATTAGAAAAGTAGAAATTAAGTAAATGAAAAATGGCACATGGATGCACTAAAATTCTTACACACAAGCCTTGCCTATTTTATCACCTTTAATTTCTTATGAAGCTGAAGATAATCATAATAAAATTGCCATCATTCATTTCTTTTTCTTGTTGGTTACCGCCATTTGGGTGAGGAAGGCCCCCAAATACTTAACGTTTCCATGGCTTAGTTGCTACCTTGGTACTATAGGGAGGTGGTGGAAACTTCAAGAGTTGGGGGTCTAGTTGGAGGTCTTCTAATCTATGGCTCATGCTCTTGAAAGGCAGGTGTTGTATTCCAGCTCCCACCTCTGCTCTTTCATTTCCTGGCCATGCAATGAGCAGCTTCCTCTACCCCTCACTCCCTGTTATGATGAATTGCCTGGCTACAGGCCCTCAGCAGCAAAGCCAAGAGAAATGGACTGAAACCTTTGAACCAATGAGCCAAAATAAACCTTTTCACTTGATAAGATGATTTATCTCAGGCATTTATTATGGTGATGGAAGCTGACTAACAAATGGTGATTGTTGGGCATTTACTAGCTTATCCAGTCAGCTCTTATACATTAACAAGTATGTAGGGTCAAATCCTTTAAGTTTTTGCAAGTTATCCAAATTTTTATGATGATTTGCAAGCATGAATATAGTTTTTATATGTATATTAAGATTCTGTTGCTCAAATGTGAGAAACATCTATTTGGCTTTGAAAGACATCAATATTTTTTTATTTTTTTAAAGAGAGATGGACAGTGAGAGAGAAAGAGAGAAACAATTTTTATTTAGTTTTTCACATGACTTTAGTTGCTCCAAGACATTGTTGTGTACGTGGTCCTGGGGTTTGAACTCGCGTACTTGCACATGCCAGGCATGCGCCATAACCACTGAGCCACCGCTCCACTCCGACATCAATATTTTACATGGGGAATGTCTACATTCCCATATAGCTGCTGTAATTTTTCAGCATTCCTAAGAGTTAACTATTTCCTCCATATTTGCAACCCATGGTAAAATTTAGTTTTAGCCAAGAACATATGAGATAATAAGAATTGAATATAATACTGCTTTTAAAAAATATGTCAGCATTAAATGGAAGTAAGTCATATACTTGAGGGAATATGGCACATTAATTTCCAGGAATATTTGTGTCTGCGATGTCAACATTCCAGCAGGATACTTTTTGGAGGATAAATAGCTTTTGAGCAAAATTATTTTGTATAAACAAAGTTAGAAAATTCTTTATTGCCAAAGGAATAGAAGGAAAATTTTAAACAAACTAAACCTGTAATACAACTTTAAAAAACCTTTTGTATTTTAATATAGGCATTAAATCACATACTATTGTAGTGGAACATTTCTGTTTGTGTTATAATAAATATTTAAAAACTCAATAGTAAGCTAAAGACACAATTGGTAACTTACCCCAAATATTTCAATACTCATGTAAAGGCTTTCTTATCTTAAACTGCTGATGGTTATAAAATGAAATGCATTTAAATCCATGGCTAAAGATGATTAAAATATCATACAGACCCAAAGCACTCCAGCTGTAGATGTTCATTAAATTGACTATTAATAACTTGTGATAAAAAGGAATATTACTGCATTCATAAATTTTGTATGCAGATTTTATTAAGCTGACATGTTGTATGAATTGATTGTCTGACATCTTCTGGCTGTGGCCGAAGATAATACTGTTTCATATGCGTTTTCTGTAATCTAAGAAATCTGATGGATTGTTTCTAGCTAGTTATTTTGTTTTTGTTCTGATTGGCATTTCTTTTGCCTCATATACAATGAGAAAATATAATTACAGCTTTTGGTATGAAACATTATAAGGCTGGTTATGTAAGCATTTTTATTATAACCCTACTATTTGTAGGGCTGTGTGTGTGTGTGTGTGTGTAGTAAGGGACAAACTGTCAGTTTAGTTGAGTATTTTGCCTTGTTAATGAATTATTTCTATTTCTTTCTTGGAATGTAATTGAGAACTGTAGTTTGCTATTGCTTGGTTTTAAAATCATATTTCAGTAGGTTATTTGCTGGCAGATCGGAGCTGCGGTAATATGCCTATAAACCTGTTTCTAGTGAATGACTCAACACCATTTGGGGACTTAGCATTGACAACCCACATTGCTTTGCACTTTGTAATCAGGAGAGTTCCTGAGTTTGCAACCACATGGAGCGGCTGAGGACACTTTTCTGAGTGGGAGATATAGTTTATTGCTCTTCAGCATATTACATGTCTTTCACTTAATTTCCAAAACATATTCAGAAATATAGGAAGTATAGTACGAAGGTCAAAGGGTGGGCTAGACCGCTTGGATTAGAGGCCCAGTTTTGCTTAGTTTGTTTTATGTTGCTTTGATAAAATGGTTTTGTTTGGTAATTTAGTGAGGAAAGAGGTTTATTTTGGCTCATAGTTCAGGAGGATGGAAAGTCCAGTATCTGGCAAGAGTCCTGTGTTGTTTTAACCCATGAAACAGAGAGAAAGGGTAGCAGAAACATGCATATGAGACAAAACACAAAGGGTAGCTTTACTTCATAATGCCCTGATCTCTCAAGAACACACTCACTCTCTTGAAAATGCCATTGATCCCTGTTGATACCCTAATCACCTTTTAAAGGCCCTGCCACTTCTTAATCCTATTACAATATGGATCAAATTTCAACCTAAGTTTTGGAGGGAAGAAGCTATATTCCTAACTACAGAATTGTGCAAGCTACTCAACACCTGCATACATGTGTACTCACCTATAAAATAGTGTGATACTGATGCCAACCCAATAGGCTTGAACAAAATAAGAACCTGGTAAATGCTACTTGTTATTAATACGTGAACTAGAGAAGGCATGAAACTTACATCTAATCACTTTTTTTAAAGAATATATAATCAAATGACACATAGTAATGAAATTAATGCCTTAATGTGAAAGGCTGTCCATGGACATAGTTTATCCCCTGAGTTCCAGGCACGTTCACCCTGTTAAGAAAGTAAGAGATTTAAGAAAATACCTGGGCTTATGCACTTGACCTGGGGAAAAGAAACTTAAAATCCTTAGTTCCCATTTTTGTAATACAGGGATCATTATGGTAACTATTTAAAATGAGTTCTGAAAATTGTTATTTAAAAAAATAAAACTCAATTGCTGGTACACATTATTAGTGTACT
>PVKS010038952.1:0-17595 GCA_004027875.1 Aplodontia rufa | reverse complement strand
ACTTCTATGTTTTGAGGAAAAAAACAAAATAAAAATTAGTTAAGGAATATATCAAGCATTTGAGAATCACATGAGGTTTCAGATTTTGTTTTTACTTTCATTGTTATCTCTTGTCTACCTCTTATTGTTCAACTATCCCTTACTACCTTACTCTGCCATGATAAAAACCATGTAAAAGTACAAGTGACTCCTCACATCTTAACTTTCAAATCCCTCTAAATTATTTTTCCTTCCTATAACTATCAATCACCCCACATATTACATTGATTTTTAATTTATTATATTTATTCACAATTTTCTTTCAAATCTATTTGAAGAACTTCTAATACATCTCAAGTTCCAATAACATCTGAAAGATAGCCAACATTTATGTTAACTACATAATTTCAAGAAATAATTAATATATATGTGTTAGCAAGTTATGTGCAATGTTAATGGACATATATATAGTGAAATAATAATTTTAGACAATAAGTTTCATATATTTAACATTTCATTTAAATTACATATTAGAAAACTAATGTAAAAGGACATAGATATAATTACTGGATTATTGTAGAAGAAAATGAAAATAATTTTAATATGTGATTCATAAGCACATATTAGAGACTTTGAACCATAGAGGTCTGAATTTTTTCACAAATATTATCTGCAGCTTGAAAACTGACAAAAGAAATTACTAGTTTGTCTTTCATGCCAGGGATGAATTCCTACTTCCTGCCTATTTTAGAACTCCAGAGGCAGAGGTTAACTTGTAGATCTCTGTGTGGTAGAAATGCAAATAAATCTGTCTAGAAAAACTCTAAGATTTATTCTTCTGTAAAGCATTAAAACATTTCCATGGTGTTTCTAACTAGTATGTTTGTCTTGTGCTTTTTGTAAAATATTTCTCTGTTGCTCTGCCTTTTTCTCTCTGTCTTTAAGTTTGCTTTGAAACATATTTATATATATTCTCAAGAATTCCTTAAATTTATCATAACATCTTACTTTCTTTCATTAACTAATGAGATAAATAAAATCTATATGAATGTTTATTTTACATTTGTATAAGTATCATGATATAAGCATAATGTTTTTTGAAAATTCAACCTTGATCTCAGATGATTTAAAATGACCCTTTGGAATTTAGAGTAGTATGATATGATATGTTGCAATAAGATAGTTTTTTCAGAACTCAAAATCATATTTTCCTTTTTGTGCTTTTCCAGGGTAGAGTCTTGATCATTTCTCCAGATTTACCAAGTCAAATATTTTTAAAGCAGATATTACCCAGTATTTTTAAAAGAGCAATTTTATGTTTGCAGTAAAATTAAGAGGAAGATAGACATGTTGCCTACACTTTTGCATGCACAGTCAAAGTCATATACTCTTGTGATGCCCAGCAGTGTGATGATACATTTGTAGCATTTCATAATTATTAATATTCCCCAGCAGATATATGAAGTTGTTCTATCTTGGGACCTACATCAACCCATCATTATCATCCAAACTCAATAGTTTACATTAGAATTTGCTTTTGTGCTTTAAAGTCTATGGAGTTGGACAGTGCGTAATAACATGCTTTTTTATTAGAGTATTGTGCAATGTGTTTTAACTGCACTAAAATTCCTCTGTGCTCTGCATGTTCAGCCATTTCCTCACCTAACAACACCTGGCTCATCTTTGTGTAATCTAGTTCCATCCTTGCAACATTTCTTAGAGTTGGAATTCTATAACAGCAAATACCTTTTTTATACTGGCTTCTTTCACTTAGTTATATGCATTTAAGGTTTCTCTGTGCCGTGTGTTATAGTTAGCTGTTGCATCACATGATGCAAAATATGTAACAATAACAACTTCGAGGAGGAAAAGTTTATTTGTGGCTCTTGATTTTAATGGTTGCAGAGGTCTCAGTTCATACATAGCTGACTGTACTGCCCTAGGCACAAGGTGAGGCACCACATAATGGGAGAAGGACTCAGCAGAGAAAAGCTGCTTAGCTTATGGTGGGGTTAGGAAGCAGAGAGGGGAGGAGGGGGTAGAAGGAGAGTGGAAGGGACTGCAGAAAGAACAACCCTTCCATTACACTCCCCCAATGACCTATGCCAGGCCCTGGCTATAGTCACCACCAAGTCCCTCTAAACTTGGATGAACTAGGTAGGTTACAACTGTCACAATCCAATCATTTTATCTCCTAATATTCCTACATTAACACCAGAGCTTGGATATCTCAAATTCAATCCATAACAACTTGATAGCACATTCTTTTTCAACACTGATGTAATTTCATTGTATGAATATACCATAGTTTGTTTATTGAATCACCTATGGAAGTGCATCTTAGTTGATACCATGTATTTTGTCAGCATTTGTCACTGTGACCAAAATATCCATTAGTAACAACTAAAAAGAAGAAAAGCTTAGTTTTGGCTCATGATTTTAGAGGTTCAGTCTGTGGTTGGCTGACTGCATTTCTCTGGCTCTATATTGAGACAGAACTTCCTGGTAGAGGCTTTGTAGAGGGAAAACACCTCAGAATACGGCAATAAGGAAGCAGAGGAAGAGCCCCACTCACCAAGGACAAACCCCAAAGGCATGCCCCTAGTAACACATCTTCCTCCAGCCACACCCTCCCTGCTGCCACCCAGTTAATACATGTCAATTAATTAATCCACTTGTTAGTGTACAGCTCTCATGACCTAATCCTTTCACCTCAGAACATTCTTGCAGTGCTCACACATGAACTTTTGGGGATACTTCATATCTAAACCATAGTACTATGTGATGGCAATTATAAATGGAGCTGCAGTAAATATATCCATTTGTAGGTTTTGTTAGGACATGTTTTCAATTTCCTAGGAAAAATAAAAAAGAGTTTATTTGCTTGCTTGTATGGTAAAAACATGCTTAACTTATTAAAAAAAAACACCGGCAAACTGTCTTATAAAGAGTCTGGAAATTTTGCATTTTCCCCTAAAATCTGTAAGAACAGTTGCTGTACATTCCTGTTAGCATTTAGCATAGTCATTGTTCTGGATTCTGGTCATTTGAATGTGTGTGTGGTGGTATCTCATTGTTCTAATTTGCATTTCCCTAATAACATATGGCATGGAGAATTTTTTCACATGCTTGTTTGCTATCTATATGTTTTCATGTGATTTTTCAAATATTTGATCCATTTTTAAATGAGTTTTTTCAAAGTAGTTGAGTTGTAAATTTTCATTGTATATTTTGGGTAATAGCCCTTTATTTGATGTGCCTTGGCAGGTATTTTCACTTAGTCTGTGTCTTATCTACCCAATGTTTTGTCATTGTCTTTTGCGAGTCAGAAAAATCTTCATTTTAACGATGTCCAGCTTGCTGATGTATATTCTAAATTAGATGTTAGCTGTTGTATCTAAAATTTATTGTCATATAGAAGACCAACTAAATTTTTTTTTTCTATTTTGTCTTCTGGGGTGTGATAATTTTGCCTTTAACTTAGGCCTGTGATACATTTAATAACATATTCAAGTATCTAAGAAATAGTTTGTGATGACATTTAAAGCAAAATTGAATTTTTTTATAGCACACAATATAGATTTCACTGCTACTTACCATTGGATACTATTTCCTTGGTAGTCTTAATTCTCCAGAAGAGTTCCAAGGTAGTCACATATATATGTGTGTGTGTTTACATATATATATATGTGTGCATGTGTGTACATATAAACACATATAAGTATAATTAGATATGGTATATTTATTCAGTCTGATAATAAATTTGTTTTTGACTGTGGATTCCTTAAAGTTACTTCATGAATCAATTAATTTATTGGGGTTTTGAGATTTCATGGATATTTTATACATGTAGTTATAAGGTTAAAAGTTTAAGGATGTATGCATTTTCCCCATATTTTTACTAGAAAAATATTGAGATTAAATTATGAAATTAAAATTAAAACTGAGTGTTGTAAAAGAGAAAGCCAAACATAGGTTACAAAATATTCAGATTGTTGTTGGATTATTATCTGAATTATTAACAGGGTTCGTTTTTTAAATAAAAGAGATAAAGTTATTATTGTAACTATATTATATTTTATTATTAAATGGCAGGATTTGATTTTAGCAAAAGTAAAATCTTAGCTATTTTTGTAGCTATAAGTGAAGTTTATTTCAACATATATCACAATTTTTACATCTAATACTATGAAATATACCAATATTGTTCTAAAAGACATACTACTTACTTTTTACAATTTTCTTTAATGTAAATACAATTAATTCTGAGAAAATTAAATTAAGAATCTTTATTTTTAAAATTAAATGCCAGTTTTCAATCTATTTTAAATGCTAATTACTTCCTGTGGTAAGATATTACCATAAGTCGTTGCTTATAATAAGTAAACTGAAAACTAAGTAAAAATAGATGCAATTTGTTCTGATTTTATCCAAGATTTATTTTGACTTCTTTTTTTTTTTTTATTCAAAGAAAGATGGACAGTGAGAGAGGCAGAAAGAATCAGTTTTACTTAGTTCTTCATGTGGCTTTCATTGCTCTGAGACTTCATTGTGTATGTGGTGCCGGGGTTTGAACTCACATACTCCTGCATGCTGGGCAAAAATTGTAACCACTGAGCCACTTCTCCAGCTCCATATTTTGACTTCTTAAAATAAACGAGTACATGAAAGCAAAAATTTTGATCTTCATTTGTAATGACTGACTAAAATAACTATATTTGGCATTAAAAAAGTGACATACAATATGTCTTCATAAGGTTACTTCCAATTAATATTCAAATAATATTTATATTCAACCTTATCATACACTCAGTTTTGTGATCTAATATTTGACTATCATTCCATGGTTCTTAACAAAACCCCTACATCCTTAGAATACCAGGAAAAGAAGGTTTTTGACATAATGATTACAGAGGACATTGTTTTTAAGCAGTCACTCATTTTCAAGGTGTCATCACACACATATATGAATGTGGTATATGTGTGTTCATATGTATGTGTATATAAATATATAATTTTATGATAAGGAATTTTTTGTGTCCAAAATCTGTGTTTATTCATATGTGTCACATTGAAAATAAATTAAATCCTGAGAGATTAGATTATTGTTAAATACAGTTAGCCTTTAAGATCTGCAATTTCTGCATTGAAATATTCAACTAACCAGGACTTAAAATATTTTTTTAAAAAAATGCAACTGTAATGAACCTGTATAGATGATTTTTTTCATTATTCATTCAACAATATAGTTTAATGAATATTTATGCAGCAATTGCATTTTTCTATAAATTATAGATCATTTAGACATGGTTTAAAGTATTTGTGTTAGGGTTAGCTTATGTACAAGTATTAGCCATTTTATAAGGGAATTGAGCATCCAGTAAGTGTGGAATCTTTAGGATCCTGGAATCAATTTTTGGTGACTATTAAGAGATAACCATATTTGCCTCTACCTGCTGTCTACTTGAGAAAATAATGCTTAATCCATTTTAGTGGGGTTTAGGCTGCCAGGAGGGTCAATTGTTTATCCTTACAGCTTTCTTATGATCGCTTCCTTATGACTTGCTTTGACAAATGGGACAATATTACATGTCCTATAAATAGTTGTTTCTTTTCCGTTTTTATGGTTAAGCTCATTCACTTATGGTTCTAGCATCAGTAAGAGGTTTCCCTGGGTCACTGCAGCTCCTTCAGGCTGGATCCTGGTCAACACAGTTACAACAGACCAAGATTAGCTGATAGCCTTCTGTGAAAATCCAAGCACTCTCGCAGGATAGAAGCATAGACTCCAAACTGAGCTTTGTTTGGATCAGTGTATGTGCATTAGATCTATGGCCATTAAAAATGAGCAGGAATGTTTAATAGTGAATGCTGCTCTTAGATGAATCATTGCTCAGCTTTTTTTTTTTCTTTTTTGGTGAATGTGACTGTTACAGTCTGCCTTGGCTTGTTAGTGCTTCCATAGCAATCCATTATTGCTTTTAGGGATTTTATGTATAAAAAGTAAAGCTAAACTAGCTCTCAATGTTAACATGACTACTTATCTACCATATGTTGCCTGTCCTGTAAATCAGTGTGGTACAAATCCATGAATAAATGAGGTAAGGAGGAAGAATTTTATCATGTTCTTTACCTACATCCTCATAAAAAGAACATTAAAGTCATCATGTATGTTAGTGTTTGATTTCTTAGTACTATGAATAGAATTTTGAATTTAAAGAGAGCAAGTCATTTCTACTTTTTATTCCTTAAAATTTGGCCTTGCCTCAAGCAGGAAAGAATTTCTGCTGTCATTTTGATCTTATCTGCATTTAAGAACTGTTAAAATAACCAAGAAATCACATTATAGCCAGAAGTATGAAGACCAAATCGGCTGTTACTATGTAATTTGAGAATTTCTGACTTTTTTCCTCTGAGATATTCATTTGTCATTGTGTATTCCTATAGAAGGACTCATTATACAGAGAAATTTGAATAAAACAAATTAAAGGAAGGAACTTAACTTATATCACCACTCAGGAGATGCAAGTTGGGAATCCTGCATTCTATACTCATTTGATTAATTAAATAATGGTCCTACTAAAAAAGCAATGTCCCCAAATAGTGCAATAAGTCCCCCTTTCCAAACTAATTAGAAGAAAGATGTAAGAATTAAAGGAAACACCTGGAATTGCAAAAAATAAATAAATAAAGCAAATGTTCAAGCTTATTTCCTCTGCCAAATCTCCAAATTGCCCTCTTTATTTATATATATATTTAGTATATTCAAATCTAACCACTAAATTTTTAGTCAAAGGAGTACGAATGGAAGTTAAGAGTAGGAAGAAAATTCAAGATCATCATATCTAGATTTTTGAACATGAAATATGGTACTCATTCAATTTTTAGCATCTAAAAAATTTTACATCATTAAGAACCAAATAATGCACATATTGATTTCATCATAGGTTATCTTGTTTTCACATAATGTTTTATTACATACAAGAACTTTAACTGGAATATGGTAGAATAATCAGAAACCATAATTCTAAAAATGAATTATCATTGTTTTGAGAACACAGTCAATCTAAGTGTGCAAGGATGACTTGGACAGATAGGTGTCATTAACGTGGCTGTTGTGCTGTGTATGGAGTGCTGTCATAATTCCAGAATAGGTTGCTAAACCTGCTAAGCATAAGTTTTGCCTACTTCAGAACTAGATCAGCAGGAAGAACTGAGAGAGATTAAGAAAGATAGTAAAGTGGCTAGGTAATTAGGACAATGGACCCCATTCAACCACTCCTAGAACCTAGCCAGTAGAGAGAGATTAATGGGCATGCTCAGGGCCTTTAAATATAAAAGACTTTGAGGCTAACCATTGGGTGCAACTCCTTTGCCCAAGAGGTATGAAAACTAAGAAGTAGGGGTAGACATAGATGGGAACTAGGAAAGATTTGATACCTATTTTGCATAGATTTTAACCAATGATTTTGGTGCTTAATTTCAATGCCAGTTTTACATAGAGTTTAAACAATGATGTTGGTGCTTTTCTCAATGCCAGCTTTACAGGTATCTTAATCAAGGCTCATTCACAAAGCCAGTATGAACCCTGGCCTAACACACATAAGACCGTATCCTGCTTCCATGCACCCCTCAGCATTACAGAGTTTCTACTCTCCTTAAATAAATCCTACTCCTTTTCTCTTCCCTTCTATGGTTGTTCATGGATTTTATTCTTCAAATTCATGAGACAAGAACCCAGAAGAAGATTGGCACTGAATTACCAGAGTGTGCTTCCACACCAAGAGCTACAATGCCCTGCTCGACAGTAGTTGGGACAAACACAGCTCTTAGCTGGGTAGCTGCTAACACTATTCTGCAGCCAGCCCAAATTCCCAGTTTTAACTAGGATAGCTCCAAACACCAGAAATGGACTACTTTGCCCACAGAAATCTGCAATTAGCCCAAACTCTACTTACCAGAAGGAGCAGAAAATCCAGTCACATCCCATCACCCCTGCATGAGAGCCAGCCTTTCCAAACAAGTGGAGCTGCAGTTAAGAACTTAGTCCCACAAGCCAAAAAATAATATATATATAATAATAATAATAAATGATAATCATCCCACCTACCTCTAATGAGTGAGCATGGTTTTGTAAAGCAAGCAAAATTTTCTACAGGGTATTTGTGATATTCACATCCTGCATCCAATTCAGTCACTTGTCATGGAATACAAATTTTAGCTTAGATGAGGTGCTCAAATGCTCTCTGTTTATTACTAGTTTCCCTACATACTCAAGAGAGCCATTTTGAGATATACCAAAGAAAATGTCACTCAGAAAAGCGAAGAATGAGAACGAGTTGGACAGATTTTATATAAAAAGAGTCTATTGACTTTCTGTTATGTATAGGGCAATTTGAGCAAATTACTGATATTTAGATAAAGGTTAAACTTCTACAATAAAAATGGAAGCTTCAATTGCTGTGAGAAGCATTGCTTTTTTTTTAGCAGCATTGTGTGTGTGTGAATTGCGTGTGTATATGGAGCTTGCATGTATTTACATATATGTTTAATTTAAAAGTAATTGCTAGATATCAAGGAAGAATATGAATTTTATTATCTCACAATAAAGCCTAGAAAGTCAAGGTATTAGAGTATATGTTGCCAAATCACAGTCTTAGCTGCTTTCTGAAAGTTTTGGGAATTTTTTCTACGTATCTCTCTTTTCTAGTTCCTTCAGATTTTAATCCTATGTTGCTAGATCTGTCCTGTTGTGTCTAGCCCAATAGCACTATGCTTTTCTTTTTGCTTTTTATACCCCACCCATGTGTATACCTGTGTGTGAATGTGTATATGTGCATATGTACACAAATATCACAAATGAGTATATACATACCATCTGATATCATCATATGAAGATGCATATGCACAAAGATATATGCATACAGCTTCATGTTACTATTTTCTATTTGGCAATCTATAAAATGTAATTTCTAAAATAGATGAATAAGCCTCTTCTAAACTGCATTTTTAGAAATTATTTTGCTCTTTTCATGAAATTCCCATTTCTGGCTTTGTAAAAGGAATATATGTTTATATATATATTATATTATATATTATAAGACTAATTGTCATTCTTTTGGATATGATCATGAAAGATGCAATGCTAATGGCTTTTTTCCTGGATCTAATTTGCATGTAAAAAAGCAGATGAAATATGGAAATCTATCAGATATATCTGCACACATTACTCCGGTTCTTCCTTCTCCTTATCTTCTTCCTCTCTGCTTCTTGTTCGCCTGACTCTCCTCAGCTCTTTCCCGTCTCAATTATCTCTGTTGCACCTACTTTTGTTGCTGCTACTTTAGCCTCTCCTCCCTCACCTTGCTTTTCTCCATTTTCTTCTTTTCACTCTGTCCTTCCTCTCCTTCCCTTTCTTTTCTGTCTCCTTTTATCTCTCGTCTCCTTTAATGCTCCATTTCCTCCTCTTACCTCTTCTCTGCACTTCCCCATTTATCCTACTCCACGTCTCCTCCTGCTTCTTATAACTCTATATATCTTATTTCTGTAGTAAATATTATTATCTAGAATTCAATTTTATTTTTGTCAACTTATATACAAATTGAAATAGCTTGCCTTTCAAAAAGACTGAAAGTGTTTGAATTCAGCAAATATTTTCCCAAACTTCTTCTATTTTAAATTAGTTATCTTAATTATTTCACTCTTTGTTCCTATTTCACCATTTATCTTAACATTCTTGAGGTTGTCAAATAGTCTAGGAATAAGAAAGAATAATCAAGCCTTGAGGATTTGAATTCTTATTATTAAAGTTATGCAAACCTGTAATTTTAAATGAAGACATTGTAATGTGTATTACAGAGAATCATTCTATAGTAGAAGCAAGAAGAAATTGTTTTTACCCATAGCAAAATCATTTAAATCAATTATTGTGATTGTCTGAATGTTTCTAAATAATTATAACTTCTTAATACTAGTATATAATGAATGCATATACTTTAAATATACATTAGAATTTGCTTTCTAATAAATTAAAGGTTCAGTTTTAAAGTTGAATTGAAAAAGTAGATAATTTGTTTCTGAGACAGATACTGCCTTTCAATAGTACACACACACACACACACATATATTTTTTCACACACATATACGTATATCGTGTGTGTGTGTGTGTGTGTGTGTGTGTGTATCTTATTTGGTTCTATATGTCTAACAACTCTGCTTATTATAAACCTGCAAAATGTAGTAGAAAAGTATCAATCAACTGTGAGGAGTAAGATTTTCTCTATTAGTAGAAAAAGTCTATGGTTTCATGCTCTTTTATGTTAGAAATATTCTTTCACTTTAATGTTGCTGGACATAAATTAAAGTTAGGTTAAAGTACTTTCAAATTGCTAAGAACATAGTAATTTAATGAATCAAAACATGCCACAGCCAGCATTTTTCAGGACATACATAATCCTTCAAGCATTCACTCTGTAACTTTAACATCAGCTCTCTTCTTTATCCTTTATATCTGAGTTCAGCCATCTATAATCTGTGAGTTCAAATCAGCTGATCAATAGCTTTTACAAATAAAGCTTTGTTGGGATTCAGTCATACCCTTCTACTTAGTTAATGTCTGTGCTATTTCACGTTACAATGGAAGTGTTGAGTAGTTGCTACAAAAACAATGTGGTCGGTCCTCATGCATAAAATATTTGCTATGTGGCTTTTACATATAAAAAAAGTAATTGCTAATCCTGGCATTACATTATCTACATTATCTGGGAAATCCCCAGTCCTGGTTGAGTCATAATATCTGCCTTTCACAGATATTTGAAGGTGGTTGAATAAAACACAAGTATACATAATTCTCAATTGTCTATACATTCTTTTTAAATACCAATTTCAAATATTAAGTAGGACTGTCTTACAATGTTTTAGTGAAGAATTTGTTATCTGTGACCATTAATATTCTATGTTGCCTTGATGGGGTCTCGGTACTTAGATATTTGGTCAAACATTATTCTGCATGTTTCTGCAAGAATATTTTTGTTCAATATTAAAATTCAAATTTGGAAACCAAATAAAGCAGACTGATTTTCCTAATGTTGTGAGTGTTGTACAACTATTTGAAGGCCTCAACGGATCAAAAGAGCTGACCCTTTCCAGAGTAAGAAAGAAATCGTCTATGATGACCTTCAAATAATACAACAGCTTTGTTCTGCCTCCAGACTCAAACTAAAACTGTTATACTGGTGTGGAGCCCCTTTGCTTTCTGCCTGGAGGCATACCATCCACATCAGCTGTCCTGGGTCTTTAGTTGGCTAAATTTATCTGCACATGTTGGGTCTTTGCTAGTGTCAAAAATCATATAAAATTGAAACCAAAGTTTTGGGGTGAAAAACTAATTGCCCTCTTCCACTGGCTGAGACTGGAGTATCCTTTGATAAGTTCAGTTGTAGGTATCTGCCTGGGGTTCAGTCCTCTGGCCACTGTAGCTGAAAAGTATTGCAGTTCTTAAGGGTGGGCAGTGCCCTCCAGTGTCGCAGCATACTCCAGCAGTTCATGGTCAATGTCTTCTTTTTACTGGATACTTCTCTTGTGAATTAAAAAGATGGAATCCACAGACCAGGAGGAATAAGTAGAAGAATTATTGAAGAAACCAGGAGCAGAACTCATGCAGTGTACAAGAGAGGACCTGGATAGCAACCTTTCTCTTCCTGAGTGTGTTAAACTAGGGGTTTATGTAGCACCTGGGTCATTGCTAGTGGTCCAAACTTATGCAAATTAGGGTTTGCGGAACTTACTAATGCTATGGGTCCAAGTTTATGTTAATTAAGGTTTGCAGACCCATTAAGACCATTGGTTCAAATTTATGCTAATTTGGGTGTGGAAACCCACTAATACCATTGTTCAAATCTCAAGTTCCAACTTTCATTCAGGCTTGTTTGGCTTTCATTTTCTCCCACTTCCTGGGAAATTGGGAGACTGATGGTAGTAAATTGTGCATGTTCAGTGTGCAGTGTGTGGGGGCAGGAGCATCATCTGGAGCTACTGTGACAGAACCTTGTTTCTGCTGCAGGTTCTCTGAGGTGCTCAGGCCTGGCCGCCTAAGAATGACAAGGTCACTGTAGGAGCTCCATGGCTCTCTTTGGAGCTGGCTCACTTGATGCAGGCCCACTGCAGCTGCTTGGTGGGATCCTCGCAGTCAGGGCTGCGCTGGTTGCTGGCACTCCAATATAGGTGGGCCACTCTCTGCAACTGCACTCCATTGCTGGGCTCCATCACTCCACTCCCAGGTCTCCACGGTTCCACTGAGCTATTGCTGCTTCTTGGCAGAGACCAATAAGCTGGCTGCACGCCTTGGGTGCAAGGGAGCCCTGTCAAAATCAGTAACCATTTCCTACATTGTCTCTCTCTCTCAATCTCTCTCTCTCTCTCACACACACACACACACACACACACTAACTGACTAAATCTCATGATCTTGCACACTGAAAAGGCTACACCCAACTTTCTTGTTTGGTTAAATATTTCTGTTTTCTGCACTTTCCATTGACAGTTCTTATAAATCTCCAGTGAAGAAAAAAAAATGAAATCAAAATCAAACATTTTACCTTTATCTCTCAAACAATCAGCATCAATATTATATTCATTCCTTTGGATCAGGATTGAAGCTCAGAGGTAGCAGAAACTGAAATGGGGAGTTAAAGGAAGGAAAAGTTCACCTGTGGGATTTGCTGGTATCCTTTCTTTTCATTCCTAGCAAAACACCCCCATTCCAGCACCTTCTCTCCACCAAGGGTTTGAAACTTTTTGAAGCTTACTCAAATTCATTCTAGAAAAATGTATCAACCCTTCTGTGATAGAATCCTTTTCTTTTGTTATACTCGAATTTTCATTTTGGGTGTTCAGAGAGCTTATCATTGTCTGACATCATCTTGTATGTACTGAAGTTGTCAGTTTAATTAAACTACTTCTACCAATAGACGATACTCAGTAGTGATTGGGACTTTTTATTCACTGTAACTTCAATGCTCAGAATGCTATGTAACCATAGTAGCAAAATGTTTAATGAAAAATAATTTCTATCAAGCAGGCTACATGTAAAAATATGGACTCAATCTGTGACATTGCTATAGATTTTTAAAATGTTTCTTAATACATTGGTATGTAATTTGTGAAAGTCAGAACATTATTAGTTTGCAGCCTCACTTATAAAAAATCTAGTTGAAGATATATTTAAAATATTATATTATGAGGAAAATTAACTATTCAATATTCTGAAAATACAAGCTATAAACTAGAGGAAGAAAAATGAGGAAAAGTTTTATGGCATGGAATGAAATATATAAAATTATACTTATTTTGAAATATTCTGTTTATGAGCTTATGTATGTTTATTTTTAATTTCTAGAAATAATACACTGATGACTTCCTGATAAAGCTTAATTAGACTTAAAAATAAGTTGACTTTATGATAGAGAACAATTAGGTAGAGTTAGCTCATTTTCATATGCTAAATGCTTGTGTTAGTGTATATGTATGTCTGTTCTTAAGGAGGCAGACAAAAGTGTTACAAAATACATTCTTGAGAAATTTTTATTACTTGAAGTATTAATATTCTGAGTAGATTTCTAAAATTTCTATAATGAATTCATAAACTTTTAAAAGTTTTATAATAGAAACAGCAGAATGTGAGATCTATCAAGAAAGAAAAAAGAATAGAAGTGAATGAGTATCTTATGATATATTAATGAAATGTAAGTTGTGGGATTTAATAGTTTTATTGGATTGTGATTTATACAAAAAAATCCTTAAAAAAGTTTTATTAGCTAACTATAGTTGTACATACTAGTGGGATTCATTTTGACATGCTTGTAAATGCATATAACAGTTTGCTCCATTTCAATCCCAGAATTCCCTTTTCCCTCCCCTGCTCCCTCTCTCTCTGTTCCCTTTCCACTACTTCCATAAAACTTCCAAGACATTTTGGAAAGCTATCAAATATGCATTTGATACCATCATGGAACTAGCTAGATTAATATTTTCTAATTTTCACATAAAATATAAGTTGGAGACATATAAGGAAATAATTGTGTATGATACCTATAATTTATTGAGAAACCATTATCAGGAAGGAGATATGAATTACTGACTATTGATGATTGAAGATTAGTTATGTGCACTGGTTCATTATGGTATCCTCTTTATCTTTGTGAATGCTTGGCTGCAAATGTTTTTTCTGTTAGAAGTTAAAGTTTACATATAAACAATTTTTAAATATTAAACATATTTAAATACCTTCCTCTTTCCTCAATGTCTATTTTTTATATTTCTCATAAAATTATATGTCACAAAGACTTATTAAATGTTAAAAATTGTTTACATGGTCATAATTTTTTCAATTAAACCACACTTAATTCTAAATTGTTCTAGTATTTTTGAGTAAAGCTACTAAAGTTTTCTTTTGCATTATCTGATATTTATAATTATATGATTTAATCTGTGGAAGCTAAAATTATCTATTTTGTAGGGGAAAATAAAAAGCTGATTACTAGAGAGTAGGAGGAGGAAGAAGAGAGAGGATATAGGGAGACCGGTAAATGGGAACCAAACTACAGACAGGTAGGAAGACTAAGTTCTAGTCTTCTACAGCATGGTGGAGTGACTATAGTTTAAAATGACTTACACATTAAAAATATAAAAACTAAAAGAGAGGAGTTCATAGGCTCCAAACACAAGGAAATGATAAATGCTGAAGGAGATGGACATGTTAATTATGCTGATTTGATCATTACAGGTCATATACATGTAAAAAAATAATCACCTTTAATACCATAAATATATAAAATGATTATACATCAATTAAATATAAATTTAAAAGCAGTATAAATGTACTTTAAAACTGCATAACCATCAACCATAAAATACTTTTAAAATCAGTCTCAATAAACTAATGTTGAATGTACTATTTATAATTGACATGCATGCACTTGAGTAGATTATGTGTTGCCAAATAAGACCAACAATAAATAAGAGTATTATTAACTCCATTTCTATTTTGTTTTTCTATATCTGTGTATCGCGAATCTTAGTACCTCTGTTCATGTAAATAAAGATGTGAAGAATATTATTCAGTTCCTTTACTGGCTTGAAGGTGGTATGCAAAAACTCATACTATGTCCTTTTACCTCCAACCGATTCTATGACCCATTAATTCACCATGAATTTGATGCCTTCCTTAAATTTGTAGAAAACAAAGAATTTTAAATGCCAAACTTATTTGTGAGATTGTTATATGGTCTAAATATTTGTGTCCCCTTAAAATCCATAATTTGTAAATTAATCTTCACCAGATATTAGGAAAAGGGTCATGCCGGACACGATTATGTCATGAGGGCAGAGGTTCATGCTTTTACAGAAGACCCAGGGTATCATGTTGCCTTTGGAACCATGTGAGGCCACATAGAGAAATCAGGAGTGAACAACCAGTAGGAAGACCATTACTAGACCCTGACACCTTGGATTTCCATACTATGTAAGTGTGCAAAATAAATTTCTGTTGTTTGAAAACTACACAGTTTAGTACGTTTTGGCATAGAAATCTGAAAATAAGTCAACTTGCTATAGTGGCTTTAGAGTTACTATATCAGTACTAATTTCAATTTCAAAATATTCTTTTGTTTGGTATCCTAAAGAGATTTTTGTATGTATCTTTATGTTTAACCTCAGGACACCACATAAAAATATGATTAAGAGTGAAGGGACTGCCTTTCTTTCATTGAACAGGAATTTGACAATTTTGAGAGGAAACTAGGAAACAGAAACCTGTACTTTCTTCAAGGGCAACCCCATTCTGATTTATTTTAAGAGAGTAATCCACAAATGAAGTTGAGATCACAAATCATCCCTCTTTCGCTTGAAGACTGTATAGTTCAGGAGTTGTTTTTCTTGATCAAAACCACTCCTCCAGAAGATTAAGAACTCCACCATCATGAAGAGCATTTTGTTCACCACAACAGCATCAGAATTCTAAACACGCTAAATAGTGGTTCCAAATAGTTGTTGTCAATGTATTTAGATTCTCTTTCTGTATGCTTACTAATCTATCCTAATGCTGTACCTCTTCCCACCCTGTAAAACCATCTGTTGTGTACCACCTCTAATTGACAAGATGTCATTAGCAATGTCCTCCATGTATCCTCAATTTTCCTGTGAGCATTTCCCTGCTACTGCCTAATCTGACAGGTCCTTAAGGACACCATCTCTTTGGCAGGCTTCTCAGTTGGGAGCTATTTATAATCTCTCACATTTCAGCTGATTTTAGGGCTAAGTTCAAGAATGTCAAATGCCTCTTCCCAATACAGCTTCCAAATATTTTCTCACTCTTCAGTTTGAAGTCTAGTTCTTTATATTTTATTCCGTATCAGTATTTCATGTACATATCTACACTTCATTTTCTCACTCATGGTTTTTCGTTAGCTGAGTGGCATGTACCTGGAATACAGCCTCTGGAAAGGGAATCATTCTTGGCTCAGTTTTGCATAATCAGGAGCTTTGCCATAGACTTTGCTTTAAGGCAGCAAGAGGTATTGGCAGATCCCACAAGTCCAACCTCCAACATTTTCTCTTCTCCATTAAAATTCTAAGCTAATCTCTGGCTTTGCTTCTCTGGCTTAAAAGAGAAGTAGATACTGGTCCTGTAACACTCACAAAACCATCTCCAGTTATGGCATCCAGGAGCGGATTAAGCTGACCTTGGCATTCACATCACTAGTATAGCGTCCTTTTTCTGGTCTGTATGTGGAGATTCACTTCTTGATTCAAAATATGCTCTTTTCAAATATGTCTCAAGCTCCCTTAGGCTTGAACTGCCTCAGAATTTTCCATCCTTATTTTAAGATTTAGTTTTTAGAAAATACACTTCCACATGCAGAATAAACTACTTGTTATAATAATTCTCCCTTTAGTTCTGCCCCCATGAGTTATCATTCCATAGCTCATAAAGTAGATATATCATGCAATAAATTTATCTAAACCTATTTTTATCTATTATCAATTTATATTTTAATAATAGGTGATAGATTAAACAGGGAAAGAGATGGGGCAGAAACATAACAGCAAAATTTCTGCTCCTGGAAATGTAGATCAATAATCTACCTGAAGAAGTTTGCACTCCATTGGGAAAAGTCTCAAATTAAGACATTATTATAAGTGTGATACGCTTTACTTACTAACGTTAAAGCCCAGAGGAGTTATGGAAACATACAGCAAAGGAATTCATGTAGCTTAAAGAATCTAGGATTTTAAAGGTGACTTATAAACTTATAATAGAAATATGATGGGGGAGCAGTGGCTTGGTGGTTATGGCGCTTGCCCAGCATGCACAAGAAACACGCGTTCAAACTCTAGCACCCATGTACACAACTGTCAGAGCAAAAAAAAAACCATGTGAAAATGAAATAAAAATTTATTCTCTCTGTTGCTCTGTCTCTCTCTCTGTCTCTCTGTCTCTGTCTCTCTCTCTCCCACTGTCCTTCTTTCTTTCTTTTTTTTAGTGATTTTTTATTGTAATGTATATTTTTATTAGATGGATATAGAGATACAATTGAGGGGGAAATATTATAAAACATT
>PVKS010038951.1:0-17588 GCA_004027875.1 Aplodontia rufa | reverse complement strand
TTTTTTTTTTTTTTTTTTTTTTTTTTTTTTTTTTTTTTTTTTTTTTTTTTTTTTGTTGTTCTCAATTTCATTGATTTCAGCCCTGATCTTGATTATTTCCTGTCTTCTGGTAGCTTTGGGGTTAGATTGTTCTTCCTTTTGAAGGGCTTTGAGATGAAGCGTAAGCTTACTTATTTGGGATTTCTCTTCATTTTTAATGTGGGTACTCAGTGCTATGAATTTTCCCCTTAGGAAAGCTTTCATGCTGTCCCAGAGGTTTCGATATATTGTATCTTCATTTTCATTCTCTTCCAAGAATGTTTGGATTACTTCTCTCATGTCTTCTTGGATCCATTCTTCATTTAATAGGGTATTATTCAATCTCCATGAATATGTGTGTTTTCTGTTATGATTATTGCTGTTGATTGCAAGGGTCATAGCATTGTGGTTTGAAAGGACACACAGGATGATGTCTACTTTTTTATATTTGCTGAGATTATCTTTATGAACCCGAATACGGTCTATTTTGGGAAAGAATCCATGTGCTGCAGAGAAGAAGGTGTATTCCGCTAACTTGGGATGGAAAATTCTATATATATCTATTAAGTCATTTGGTTTATGGAGTTATTTAGGCTGGAGATCTCTTTATTGATTTTTTTGTTTTGATCTGTCTAATAGTGACAACGGAGTGTTGAAGTCTCCCAGTATTATTGTGTTGTGATCCACGAGTGGTTTGATGTCATGCAATAATTTCTTCACATAGTTGGGTGCATTGTTGTTTGGAGAGTAAATATTAACTATGGTTATGTCTTCCTGTTGAAGGGTTCCTTTTAGTATTAAGTAGTGGCCTTCTTTATCTCTTTTGATTGATTTATGTTTGAAATTTACTTTGTTGAATATAAGTATAGCGACACCGGCTTGTTTTCTTGGGCCGTAAGCATGGTAGATTTTTTTCCATCCTTTTACCCTTAGTCTGTGGATATCTTTGCCTGTTAGGTGAGTTTCTTGTAAGCAGCATATGGTTGGATTTTGTTTTTTGATCCAGTCTGCAAGTCTGTGTCTTTTGAATGGTGCATTTAGACCATTCACGTTCAGTGTTAAGATAGAGGTGTGTAATTGATTCGTTGTCATTGTGTCTTATTTAGGTAGTTCTGTGGTTGCCTTGGTTAGTTCTTGCTGGGTGATACTTTCACTGAATTTCTTCAGTTTATGAGTTTTGGTTATCAATTGCTTGTTCTTCTGTCTGGAGTATTTCCTTGAGAATTCTTTGTAGGGCAGGTTTTCTGTTGACAAATTCTGCCAGTTTTGTTTTATCATAGAAAGTTTTTATTTCTCCATCAAATTTGAAGCTGAGTTTTGCTGGGTATAGAATTCTAGGCTGCATGTTGTGGTCATTTAGACATTGAAAGATATTATTCCAAGACCTTCTTGCTTCCAGCGTTTGGGTTGAAAAGTCACAGACAATTCTTATTGGCTTGCCTCTGAATGTGATTTGGTGTTTCTCCCTTGCTGCTTTTAATATAGTTTCCTTGGTATCCCTGTTGTACATTTTGAATATGATGTGTCTTGGTGAGTTTCTCTTTTGATTAGGCCTATTGGGTGTCCTGTAACCTTCCTAGATGAGCATGTCAGATTCTAATTTTATGTGGGAAAAGTTTTCTTTCAGGATGTCTTTGAGAATGTTTCTCATACCATTGGTGTGTGTCTCAGTTTCTTCCTGTATTCCAATTACTCTCAGATTGTTCCTTCTCATTTCATCCCAAACATTCTTGAAACACTGGTCGTGATCTCTTAATTGTTTTTCTTTTTTGGTGTCGGTGAGCTCTAGCTTGATCAACCTGTCTTCATTATCGGAAGTTCTTTCTTGAATAGGAGAGGTTCTATTTTATACTGAAGTTAGTCTATTATTGAATTCTTGCATGGTCCCTCTCATGTCATTGACTGCAGATTTGAGGTCTGTAACTTCCTTTTTGAGAGAATCTATTTCTTTAATGATCAAGTCTTTTAAGTCTTGAGTTTTCTCAGTTATTCCCTTCATTATCTCTTCATTTAGGCCGTTGTTCCTTTTTGTTATCAGCTCATTGATATATTGTTCTAGATTTTCATCCCAATCCCTGGCCATAGCCCCCTTACCAGGGGAGTTTTGGGATTGATGTGAACCTCTTCGAGTCTGATTCCTCATGTCTGAAGAGATTCTTCTCTCTTATTTGCCAGGTGAACCCTCAAAAATCTGGAAATGAATTGGGGATTTTACGTCCAGATTCAGAGCTGCTGGGGGAATACATCTGTCTTCAAGTCACCATCTTGCATTCCCCCTCTAATGTTCTCTTTTGATTCTAGGAATTTGTTTTTACTTGTCCTCTCACTTCTTCAATGATCCATTTCTCATTTTTTTAAAAAAATATTGCTGAATTTCCCTGTTTTTGCATGTTTTCTATAAGTTTTCCTGCTGTTGATTTCTAATTTCAGTCCATTATGATCTGATAAGTTACATGGTATATCATTTTTAAAAAATGTGCTAATACTTACTGTGAGTCCTAAAATATGGTCTGTTTTGTAAAAAAGTTTCATGAAGTGCTAAGAAGAAAGTGTATTCAGCTATTTTGGAGTGAAATATTCTATAGATGTCTGTTAACATCCCTTTTATTTATAGTTTCATGTATGTTTGAAGGGTCTTTATTGACTTTATGTCTGGATGACCTGTCTCATGTTGAGAATGATATGTTGAAATCACCAAATATTATTGTATTGGGGTCTATCTTGGACTTAAATTTAATAAGTGTTTTATGAATAAAGAGTCCCAACATTAGGCAAAAATATTTACTGCCATTGTATCTTCTTGTTGGATTATTCCCTTTAACAGTATTTAGTGGCCTTCCTTGTTTCTTCTGATTTTTTCTTGGAATAACCTTTGTCAGATAAGAGAATAGCTACTCCTACTTCTTCTCAGACTCCATTTGCATGGAATGTTTTTTCCATCCTTTTACTTTTTTTCTGTTGATATCTTTGCCTTTAAGATAAGTCTATTGCAAGCAGCATATAACCAATTATATTTTTAATCCATTCAGTCAATCTCTGTCCTTTAATTGGAGAGTTGAGATTCAAGTTGTTATGGAGTGATGTTTATTATTTCTAGTAATTTGGAATGTTTCGTAGTTTTAGTTCTTAATTTTCATTTGCTTAATTGCTCTTCTGCACAGCTTCAGCCATTTGAGAACTATGACATCTGAGTTCCTTTTTCTGTAATATTTAAGTGTTTTCTGTTGTGTAGATTTAGTAGTGTTCATGAATTCTTTCAGCTTATCTTTATCATGGAAATTTTTTATTTCTTCTTCAATTCTGAATGATAGCTTTGCTGGATATAAAAACTGTGTTTAGTAGCTGTTTTATTTCAGAGCTTGGAATATCTCATTCCAAGCCCTTTGGCATTTAGAGTCTGTGAAGTCTAAAGTGAGTCTTATTAGTCTACTTCTAAGTGTGATATGACATTTTTTTTCTCTTTCAGCCTTCAATATTCTATCATTTGCTGTGATAGGTATTTTTATCTTGTTTATTTGAGATTCTATATTCATCCTATATATGGATGACCATCTCATTTCTAAGGCATGAAAAAAATTTTTTGAATATTATTTCCCTAGAAAGGTTCTTACTGCCATTAGCCTATATTTCTATGTACTCTTCTATCCTGGTCTTTTAATTATGCGCCACATTTATTGTATATTCTGAACATGGTATTTATTTTCCCCCCTACTATCTCCTGAGTGTTCTAACTCAAATCATCTGTCTTTAAGGCTCAACATTCTGCTTTCAATATAATCTACCATGCTGGTGATCCTTTAAATGAATTGTTTACTTGATTTATTGTATCTTTCATTTCCAGTTCTGGATGGTTCTTTTTTAGAATTTGTTTCTTTGTTCAAGTGCTCTTTTACCTCCTTTAATTTCTATCTTTAGTTCATTTCTTAATTAGTTTTTTAGTTCTTTTAGCTCATTGATCCTTTTAATAATTTTTGAAAGTTTTTATGTGGAATTTTGTCACCTTCCATGTGTATTCCTTTGTTGGGAGATTGTAACTTTGTAAGGAAGACTTTTTTGCCTGTTTTGCACATTTTTCAGAGGTCTTAGACTTGCACATTTGTTGAGATGGATTTCTTTTTCTCTTTTATGAGGACCTCCTGGGGCATATAGCTGTTTCTTTTGTAAGAAGTCTCAGGTTGGGGCTAGAGCCCAGCATGCGCAAGTACACGGTTTCAAACCCCCATACCCACGTACCCAACTAAGTGTCAGAGCAAGCAAAGCAACATGAAAAACTCAATAAAAATTGATTCTCTCTGTTTCTCTCTCTTTCTCCATCCTTCTTTCTTAAAAAAAAAAAAGTGTCTCAGGTTGGTCTCTTACTTCATCAGGTAAGCTCAGTGTAATTCAAGTGTTCATTTCTACTACTGGTATCTGTCAGTTTGCTGCTGCAGAATTGCTGAATTAATTGACTTGTTGAACTGCTACAACACTGAGTTTTCCATAACCTTCTTTTTATGATCTTTCTCTTATTTGCTGTAGGAATAGATATGCAAGAGTGGGACCTGATGTTCCCCCATTAGTCATTCCTACTTAGGACCTAGTCATTGGTTTGGGCTTCTATCACTCCTATTTTATGTGTTAAAATATTGTTGAAGTGTTGAAGCTTGAGTGGAGTTGGTTTGTGTGTGGAGGAAGGTATGCTGGCATTTTGCTGAGTTGTGGGTGTAGTTCAGCTATAATCTGTGTCCTGTAAACTTGTAGTTGTGACAGTTGCTTCCTTACCCCTCTCAGAAAAAGTGGAGAAAAACACTACCAACAATAGTAGTGATCAGTAATACCACATTAGAATAAATGCCCATGCCTATACACACTATTAATTACCATTGAAAGAGGAATGATGGGGTCACCATTTAACAGCAACAGAAATAAATAGCTGTGAACCAGTCTAACAAAGTAAACAGTGGGTGTCAACTATGCCCTCCTCAGTACTAATAACTACAATAACATGAATGTTCTTAATAATAATAAAATTAAAACTCAGTAGCAGGAAAGAAAATGGGGTAGGAAAGGTAAAGGACAGTTTAGGATATTCAAAATCAAACAGATATTGCAAGACAGGGGTAGTAAGAGAAATTAAATGAGGTGAGGAGAGAATAAGAGAATTTGACTATTAGAGGAGAGGGGCTGGAGCGGTGACTCACTGGTTACGATGCTTGCCCGGCATGTGCAGGTACATGTGTTCAAACCCCAGCAACCCATGTACACAACTAAGTATCAGAGCAATGAAAGCCATGTAAAAAACTTAATAAAAATTGATATTCTCTCTCTCTCTCTCTCTCTCTCTCTCTCTCTCCCTTAAAAAAAAAAAAAAGCAGAGGAGAGATGTAGTAAAAAGAAAAATAAAAAAAAGGTCATACATATTAAAACAAACCACACAAACAAAAAACTTCATCCTTCTAAAGTCAAAACAAAGTGAAGTGATAAATTTTTGAAGAAAGGAAAAAAAAAGGAAAAGAAGGTAAAAGGAATAAAAATGAAAACAAAAAAGAATACATATATCCAGAAGGAAGCCAGTGGACACAGCAGCAACTGGTGCAACAGCTAGAACATACCCATCCGCACATACGCATGTTCACGCTCAAGCTTGGTGGAGAAAAAGGAAAAGAAAAAAGAAACAAACTCTTAATGGAAAATGAAGGCATTATCTCTGCTGAAGTGGTTAAAGCTGTTGACAAGAATGAATGTGTACTGCCTGTTACACTTCCTTCTGTTTCTTCTTAGGCTGTGTACCCATTAGAGAGAGCAAGGATTGGAGGTTGTTAATCCCACTATGTTTGAGTTTCTCACTAAAGTGTCAGCTGGAGTGTCCTGGAACTGAAGCTGGTTGTATTGACACTCAGCTTCCTTTCTCTCAAGTTTAAGTTAGGATAGAAGGGAAAGTAGTGACAATTGGAGTTTTGTCCATTCAAATTAAGTAAATGCCCTCCACAAGGTGGGGCTGCTACAGAGTTTTTGTTGTTGTTTTTCCCGTTTTTGTCTTTTATGACAACATATTGTTCAACATTCAGTAAATGATAGAACCTGGGTTTTTTCCAAGTTTATCTGAGTATTTCATGGCTATCAGGTTACCTGGTCTTCTTACAGATCTTCCAGTACCTGCATGACCAAGCAACCTAGGTCCCCCAAACATAGGAAGGGGATCCCAGAGATTGATTAAAAATATCAGCCTTCAGAGACCAGATGGTTATCATAAGAGCTATTGCTTCATGCATTTGTCTCCTAGATTGTTGTTTCAGGCAGTTGATTGTATTCTCTCCTTGTTATTCTGAAAAAATGGAAGGTTTTATGCCTGCAGAATCTATTTTTTGTTTGTTTTTGTGGTATTGTGAATTGAACTCAGAGCCACACACATGCTAGGCATATGCCCTATAACTTATTTATATCCCCAACCCTGCACAATATTTTTAACAAAAAAAATAGATTTTCATATTTGAAATTATTTCAAGCAAAACTACAATATGAAGAATTTTAGAGTAGATTGAAGTAAGCCTGATTATGTGTGCCTATCTCGCCAACTACAAAAATTAAAATAAATAAGGAAATAAGCAGAAAAAAAAGATGATTGTGTCTTATAGTGCTAGGTGAATAGACAGAGCTGTTAATGGAAATGATACTATTACTAGATGATAAATTTAAATAGTGAAGAAGCCTATCACTCAGGGAAAGACATAAAAGAAGACATACATAAATAGGTATATCATGTTCATTGATTAGAACATGCAACTTAGTAAAGAGATTCTCTCAGTTAAAGATATTTATAGATTGTAAAACTCATTCTAAAATTTATTTTTAAAACACAGGCTCTAGAATGGCTAAAATAATTTTTAAAAAGAACAATTTGGAAGGAAACATGCTACACAGTGTTAGTGAAAGAAGAATAGACACCTAGATCAATGGAACATTATGGAGAACCCAGAAACAGGACTACACAAAGAGTCCCAAGTGATTTTTTAGCAAAGGTGCAAAAGCAATAGAAGAATAAAAGTCTTTTCAGGAATGGTGTTGGAACAATTGGACATTCAATAACAACAACAACAAAGCCTCTTTCTTCCTAAACCTCATGCTGTGTATAAAAACTAACCCAAAATTGGATGAATTAAATGTAAAATCCTCATATTGTATATAAAAACTAACCCAAAATTGAAAGAATTAAATATAAAGTCCTCATACTATATATAAACTAACTCAAAATTGGAAGAATTATGTAAAGTGTAAAACCTTTAGAATGAAACATACAAGAAAATCTTTAGGATTAAAGGTCTGTTGAAATAATATTTGGACTTTACACCAAAAACAGTTTTTGAGATATAAATTAGGGGCTGGAGCGGTGGCTCAGTGGTCAGAGAAGTGTCAAAGAAATGAAAGCCATGTGAAAAACTCAATAAAAATTGATTCTCATTCTCTCTCTCTCTCTCTCTCTCTCACTGTCCATCTCTTTTTTAAAAAAGGATATAAATTAATTAATTGTACTTCATCAAAATTATTTTTTTCATTGCAAAAGATTTAGTGAAGTGGAGGGAAAAAAGAAGCTACATGCTGGGAGAAATATTTACAAACTACATATCTGAGAAATGTATCAAGAATAAAGAGTTTTCAAATATCACCAATAAGCAAATATCCAATAACAAAGGGCAGAAAACGTGAACAGATGAAAAGATGTTCAGTATCAAATGTCAGTAGGGAAATGCAAATTTAAACTACAATGAGATGCTAACACTGCCTTCAGAGTAGCTAAAATAAAAAGTAGTGATGATACCAAATGCTGGAGAAGATGTCATGAAACTGGATCTCACATATTTTAGTGGTAAAATGGTACAGCTACTGTGAAATGCAGTTTAACAGTTTCTTTAAATGCTAAACAAGAATGTTCTGCCCAACCCAGCAATTTTCCCAGAGAAAATACCCATACGCAAACCTGTACAAATATTCACAGTTTTATTGGAGTTAGCTCCAAATTGGAAACAATTCAATTTTGCTTTAACAGGTGAGTAAAGTATCTTATATCTGTACTGTGGAATTCTACTGAACAATAAAAAGAAACAAATGGATCTCAAAGAAATTATGCTGAGTAAAGAAAGCTACACATATCATGTAATACCATTTATGTAACTTACTTGAAATGACAAAATGTTCACTAGGCTTTAGAGAGCAAAAGGGGGAAGAGTTGGCTGTTGTTGTGATAAAAGGGATTTGTGTGATGGAACTGTTTTGAATCTTGATGGTGATAATTCTCACCAAATCACCACATGATAAAATTGTGTAGAGCTAAATCCACATGCACACATGCGTACACACATGCACACAGATAGTTACAGGTAAAATTAATAAAATCAGAATAAGGTTCATGAGTGTATCAAGGTTCATTTCCTAGCTGTGATAATTGTTTTGTAGTTGTTAAACAAGATGTTTCCATTAGGGACGCTAGATGAAGACTATATATAGAATCTCTTTATATTATTTCTTAACAACAACTGCATATGAACCTGCAAATAGTTCAAAATATGATTACTCACATGCAAAAAATGAAGTTGGACCTCTACTCAAACCATGTGTTAAATTTAACTCCAAATGGATCAAAGACTTCAGGGTAAGAACTAAAACTATAAAATCTTAGAAGAAAATGTAAGCATAAGTCTTAATCTTGGTAGTGACTTCTTAAATATGTTGCAAAAATCATGTCTATAAACTCCCAAATTAAAAAGAAATAAATTAGATTTCAACAAATTTAAGATACTTTGTGCCTCAAAAATATCATTAAGACAGTAAGAGAACCTGCAGAATGGAAAATTGTTTTTTGAAAATCATATTTAAAACATATAAAGAATCCTCAGAACCCAAACATAAAAGGCATGTGCTTTATTTTTTTGCATGATTTTATTTAAAAATGGGCACAAGGTCTGCACAGATATTTCTCAAAAAAAAAAAAGATATACAGATGGCCAATAAGCAAATGAAAATATTCAACATCATTAGCCATCAGAGAAGTAAAAATGAAAACCACACTCCATACCTATGAGGATGGCTATAATAAGTCAGAAGTCAGAAAATAACAAATATTGGCGAGGATGTGGGAAAACTGGAACTCTCATACATTGCTGTTGCAAATGGTAACTTCAGAAAACAGCCTGGCAGTTGCTCAAAAGGTTAAACATAGAGTGACCGTATTGGCCCAGCAGTCTCACTCCTAGGTGTATAGCTAAAAGAAACAAAAAAACATATGTCCAGGCTAGAGCAGTGGTTCAGCAGTTATACTGCTTGCCTGGCATATGCAAGGACGTGGGTTCGAACCTCAGCACCACATTCAACAAAGGGTCGGAGCAACGAAAGCCACATGAAAACTAAATAAAATTGATATTCTGTCTCCTTCCCTCTCCCTCTCTCTCCCTCTTTAAAAAAAAAAATACGTTCACAGGAAAACTGGCACAAGAATATTCACAGAAGTGTTATACATAGTAGCCCAAAATGCAAAACATCCCAGATGTCCACCAGTTGATGAATGGATTAAACAGAAGGTGTTATGTTCATTATGTGGCTGCGTGCTGTAAGGCGAATGAACCTTGAACACATACCATTGAACACATACCATTGAACACATTGTACTGATTGAGGGAAGCCTGTTCCAGAGGGTCATGTCTTATGTGATTTTATGTATCAGAGATGTCCAAAATAGGCCGATACATGGAAACAGAAATATTAGCACAGGGAAAAGGGGATAGCAAAATGACTACTGAAGTGTCTGGGGTTTCTTTTGAGGATGATGAAAAGATTTTAAAATGGACTGCAGGAACTGGATGTGTTCCTGGCAGTGGCAGAGTGTGTGTTTAGCATGCCTGTCCTCCTGGGTTCAATCCCTAGCACCAAAAAAGTTTTGAAGTTCGATTATAGTAATGGTTGCATGATAGTGAATATATTGAAAACTGTTGAATTGTATACTTTGTATAAATTGTATGGTGTGGATATTACATCTCAATAAAACTGTTGCAAATAAAGTAAAACTTAAAAATAGGTTAAATGTGTATTTATAGTATGCTTATTATTTCATATTATACCTTTTTAATATATGCAGAAGTAGTGCTGTATCTCTCCCCAAAATGTTCCTTATTATCTTCCAGGAAATGGATTTTCCCCTAAGCAAGTTACTAATAAATGAGAATCTAATGAAAGGTGCCTATGAAAAATCACTCTTCATATCCGTCAACACATGTGCATGTGTGCACATGTGCACACACACACAAGTATAGATGAATACATGTGTATGCTAAACAGGCATGTAAAGTATATGTCAAACCTCTGCTACCTCTGCCCACTTTTCTTATGGATTAAAGAAATGACTACAGGACCTTCTGACTTTGTGCCATTAGCCTTGATGGAGCTACTGTCTTTAAAATAGATTCATTCAAAAAATAGTCAAAGTTTCTACTCAGACTGTTGATCCCATTACTAAACCAAATTTTACTGTATGTTTTAAGGAATACCAACATTATTTTTTATTGAGAGACTTATTATAAAACAACCATACAAGTTTTTTAATGGAATTTAAGAAATCCTCTTTGTTAATTTTCAGCTTCCTAGTGAGGATCCTGAAATTTTTGAGGTTTCATCCAAGTGTCTGTCTCTACTGGTTCAGCTATATGGAGGGGAAAACCCAGACAGCCTGTCCCCTGAAAATATGGAAATTTTTGCTGATTTGCTGGCATCCAAGGAGGACCCAAAGGAGCAGAAGCTTTTGCTGAGGATTGTCAGAAGGATGGTGAGTCCATACAGAAACTAAGAGTCATTTCTTGGACCTCATTTCAAATTTCCAGAGATGTTGCAAGAGTAATGAAACAATCCCAGTTATCTTTCCCCCAGTCACCTCTTATTAGTACTGATCATGTTCTATCTATATATGCACACATTTTTTTTCATGAACTGCTCGCAAGAGTAAGTTAGGGGCTACCTTCACACCCTTTAAAACATAGTATGTATTTCCACTTTTTCTTACAGATATTCTCTTTCTTAACTATAGTAGTTAAAATCACAAAACTTAACTTTGAGACATGTCTTTTAGTACTCTGACATCCACATTCCAATTCTGTTAACTGCCCCAATAATTTATGTTTTTTCTAGTATAAAATACAATCTGGGATTGTATATTTTAATGCAGAACAGCCTTTCAGTCTTTCATGACCTTGTGGAGAATATAGGTCAGATATCATACAGTATCTTCCCCAGTTTGGGTCTGTCTGACGTTTTCTTATGAATAGATTCATGAACATCCCAGTAGTGATATTGGTCCTTCCTAATCCACCACATCTAGAGGCGCATGTAGTTTGCCCATTACTGTTGATGCTAATTTTGATCACTTGGTTTTATCAGCATACAGTTGTGTTTTAATTTTGTAATGGTTGTAAAATGGAGATTTCTAACTCCCAACATTTCCAACTCCCAGCATGCTACTCTAAGGAAAAGCTCTCCCTTCTGCCCAATTTATTTTATTTTACTTTATTTTAAAAAAATATGTATAGCTGATATCTATTTGAAAGTATTTTTGAAAACTGACTTTTCTTTCTACAATAAATCTTCCTCTGCTGATTTCAAAGGGCATCTCTTACACTAACTAGTGTATAGTCAATAAAGAATGGAGGTAGTGTTTGCGGTCTCTTAGTTGGTCAGTCTGCATTCACTTCTAGCTTCTACTGTCCAGAGGTGTCCTTTGACACATTTGACAAATGGAGAGTGAATGATCCAGAGAGTTAACGCAAAATGATTTTTGTACCAATTTGACAGTTGGAGCAAGTGACTGCTGAATCTAGCCGCCAGGTTTTTAGTGACAGAAACAGAAGAGAGAGGAAGCAATGCACCCTCTTCACTACCATATTATGCTTTTGTCCAGCTGTGTCCTCTGTCCCTAAATACTTACTGTCTCAGTGGAGTTGCTCCCTGAGTGTCAGGATGATGACAGTCGAGGCCAGTTTCCCAAAGCATAGGATGAAGACTTCTGAGGTCAGTGGATCTTGGAGATGGTGTGCCAGCCTGATCCAGGTAACACTGAATCATATAGTAGAGGTAGTTCTTTTCTTTTTCAGTTTTCTTTTGATCTTTCTGATGATTCCAGGCAAAAGTCCCATTTTTATTCGACTGTCTTTAATACCTCTCTATTCCTTCAGAATCTCACTTTTTAACAGAAAGCCAACCTCAGACTTTCAACTTTTTCAGTGGAGATAAGGCATTTCTTTAAAAAGTATGTTGTTGGGCTGGAGCAGTGGCTTAGCGGTTATGGCACTTGCCTTGCATGCACAAGTCTGTGGGTTCAAATCCCAACACCATGTACACAGAGCAATAAAGGCCACATGAAAAACTAAATAAAATTGATTCTCTCTCTTTAAAAAATAAAAGTATGTTATTTACTATAATGCATCAATTAAAAAAAAGAAAACCAAACAAAAAAAGTATGTTATTTAAGGAAAAAGAATGAGTCATTCTGAAAGCAAGTACAGTAGTCCTTCTTAGCCAGTACCTGCAATAGATGCCAAAACCATGCAGTGCTGTTTTTTCTTATACATAAATATCTGTGATAAAGTTTAACTTATACATTAGATACAATAGAAGATTAATAACAGTAATAAAATAGAACCATTGTGGCAGTATACTGTGATGAAAATGTGTTTTCTCCCTTAAAATATCACACACACACACACACACACACACACGCGCGCGCGCGCGCGCGCGCATGCGTGTATGCACACCCCATATCCACCTTTCCTCTTAGGATGACGTGAAATGTTGCTCAAAGGCTCTTTGTGGTTTCTATGTGGCATATCTACATCTGAATTGCATCACTGTTATTTCACCGTGTGAGTATTTTCAGTGAAATAAGTGTTACTTGACCACAAGCACTACAGTACTGCAACAGTGGGTCTAATAGCCCAGATTGCTGCTGAGTGGCTAACAGGTGTGTGGACCACATGGATATGTTAGGTGGGGTAGTTCATATCCCAGGCATGAAAGCACAAGATTTCATCATGATATGCAGAACAGGGTGCAGTTTAAAACTTATGAAATGTTTATTTCTGCAAATTTCCATTTAATGTATTTGTACCACAGTTGACTGTGGGTAACTGAAGCCTTGGGGTTGGGGAGGAGACTGTGGATGAGGAGAAACTATTGTTACTAGAGAATATGATAATATAGGCAGTGTGTAGATGTGGCAAAACTGTTGATTTGGTAGAGAATGATAAAAGTTTGGAAAATATTGCTCTAATATATGATATATTAAGTTTATAGAGATCTACAATCCCTGCTTTGAAACTCTTGAGGCCAGATTGTTTTGGAATTCAGAATTTTCAAATCTTTTTGGCATAATGCTTACACAGCATGTGATACCCATGGGAACACCCAGGCAATGCCATCATCAAGCACAATAATATCTCTACAGCAAAATATATGAATGCTTTCAGCAAGTGGAATAAATCAAGACTGTGCCATACGTGGGCCCATGTAAGCTCAGGTCAGATTTTGCTATCAAATATGGTTTTGAACCAAATGTGTATTTATTTCAAGAGCATTTCAGATTTCAGAGTTGTAGGTAAAAGATTACTGATCTGTCTTTGGAAATGAATTATATCATTTTTTTAAAATGCTGATTAAATTAATCATGTAGGAAACAAGTTAGATCCCAGCTTGGTCAAAATAACTAGATTCCACCATCTTTCAGTTTATGTTATTGCTTAAAATGATTTCTGTATAGTGTCTGTTGTCCACATAGGGCCAAGTAGGTTTTCTTTATGGAAGGAAAGTTGAGTCTAAATGACCTTTACTTATATATGTGAAAATCAAAGTAGATCCTTGTGCTACTACTCATCCTTTTTTATTATTATGGTAAAATGTACATAAATTTTACCATTTTGGTCATTTTTAGGTACATGAATGCTGTTGTGCAATCATCATCACCATCTGCAGAACATTTTCATCTTCCCTACCTGAAACTCTCCCCATTAGTCACTAACTTACTATGTCCCCTCCTCCAGCCCTGGCAGCCACCATTTTATTTACTATCTGAATTTAACTATCTAGGTACCTCATAAAACTGGAATCCTAAAATGTTTGTTTTTCTCCTATGTGTCTGGCTTATTTTACTTAGCATAGTATCTTTAAGGTTCACCCATGTTGTGTGTGTTAGACTTTCCTTCCTTTTAAGACTGAATAATATTTGATTGTGCATGTACACATCATACATACATGCCATATTTTTAGAAAATCTATTTGTCTATGATTTGGTATTTGGGTTTTCACCTTTTCTACCTCAATTTTTTCATTTTTTATTTGTTATTACCAGGATTATCTCATGGATTATTCTTTTATTCAGTGGGTTATAATCTACTGTTGTCCCAGGTTTGGCCATCAGGAACCCCTTCTGCCTCTGGGATATCCACTGCTTTTTCATACGTTCCCCTTTCCTTTTTTTTTTTCCTTTTTTCTGAGCATTTTCCATCATAAAATGATATTCTGGGATCAACTTCTACCTTTTCCATGCCTTACCCCTGAAATATGCTATTCCTCTAAGGAACTATGGAACTTTGCTGTGTAATTTCTAGAAAGTGAGATGCAAAATTGTTTTGGGTTAAAATTATAACAATAGCTTATTTGCTTAAAAAGAAAAACAGATTGGATATCTCCAAGTGTCAAAATGTCCTTTTCCTACGGTCTCCTGGATTACATCCCTGTAAGCCACTCTGACCCCTTACTCTAATATATCTGTTGAAGAATACATGTAATGTATGTAGGCTGTCCATCTGTGATAAGTGCTTTGAATCTTCTGAAAGCTCTCTAAATTACCCCTACATAAGATACTGTTGGGTTCAAGTCACATAAGGTACACATTCAGAGATTCTGGGGCCCTCATCAGCTTAGTTGCAGTCTTGAAGTTGCCCATCCTGAAGCCCAGTTCTATTTCAACTGAGTACTAAGCTTAGTACTTTTTAAAAGAGAAAAATAGCAGATATTTATCCTAAAAAGAGAGAGACGTCCACACACACACTGCTAGGCTCGTTCTGCCCCTCCTCCTCTTCCTCCGCATGCCCTGTCTTTAATTCTGTGGCAGCCATTATCTGTTACCATTGGCTGCTCCATGCTTCTGCTCTTCTTAGTACTGATTTCAATTCTGTAAGTATTCATCAAGCCAAATATGACTGAACTTTGATCTAGAAGGCACCTGAGAGATTCATTTTTTTCTTGACAAGAAAAATAATAAAGTTAATACTGTGTGCAAAGCATTGCACTGCATATGTTAGAATAGTAAGGCATGATCTTCCTGCTCCCTGCCCTCAACTATCTCTGCCAGGAGAGATACAGAAACAGCCAACTGAACTACACGGCAGAAAGCAATCAGTGCTACAGTGGAAGAGCCAGCAAAGTTTCACAGGAACAACCCCGTTGGGGAGGAAGTTGGCAAGGAGGTAATGCTTAAACTTAGCTTAGAGGGATGTGGAGAAGGAAGATGCACTTCCTGAACAGAGGCCCAGAAACCAATGGAGCCAGACTGGGGAAATGTAAGAAATGGGCCAGGGGCTACCAAACATGAGCCATAGTAGCATTTGGAGTTTGAGCCTTGATGTGGAAATTCTGATCTCTGAAATAAGGGTAGTGGCATCTAATCAAATTCCAGTATCTTTACTATGAAATAAGGTTTTTACCATGGTACCTGGCAATTAATGGGTATTTAGTAAGTATCTGCTGAGCTGAATAAGAAACAATAATGGAATATCGTTTTGTCATTGGCAGTTGTTCATTTTTGCTCTTCAGTCTATATTGTGAGCTCTTGTTAGTCCTTTATAAGCACATGGTCAGATTGAGAAGGACCTTAAAAGGCATGTAGTTAGTCCACAGCCTGGAGTTTCTGTCTTCTCCACAGTGTCCCTGCCACATCTCTGAGGAATGGATGAGAGTGAATGTTCAGAGGGATAGAGGATAGTCACTTCACTTGAGTGACGTAGGGAATGGTAGTGAAGATTTTCTGTGAGTTTGAGAAGACCTGCCTCTCTATCTCAGCGCACTGGGATAGAGGAACCAGATTCCCTAAAGACAGGGGCCAACTCGATTTATTATCTGGTGTTAATTGTATTAAGGGGGTTCAATAAATGCATTCTCTGAGTTGTAAGAAGTTAAGGGAGAGACAAGCTCCCTAAGGACCTACCTCAAATCAGTCATTAAGTGTACACTCCTGTCAGGAGCATATCTAAAGAAAAGAATGTTCTAAATTGGTAGAGCCATTTCTTTTAAATTCCTGATTTTAAATGCTCTATTTTTCCAAAGCTGAGTGAGTCTGGATGGATTCAGAGAGGATGTGTGGCCCCATAATTTACAAGGCCAGGTAATGAGCAGATCAGTGATGGTAAGCACTGGCTGTTAGAGAGGCTTCATAAGGAATGAGGTGGCAGATCCCTCCCTATGAATCGCAGGAGGCCTTGGGTTCTTGACATTTTTGTTTAAGTCCCAACCTTGCGACAGTAACTTTCTAAAACCATAGTTTTCACTAAGGAATAAACAGCATGTTTAATTTCTGCTAATGGAGTTGGGATGTGTTTTGCCCCTCAGGTGCTCTTCGTAGTCTGTATTTAGAATGCTCTGAATGTTGGGGAAACCTAACGATTTAATTATCTGTTGTAATTTACAGGAAGTTGGGAGGTATTATAATTATGCTTTGTGCTTTAGCATTAAAATGTGATGAGAATCCTTCAAGTATCTCCCTAGTCTGCTTATTCCTTAAACTTGATATCAATGGGAGTTTTCCCAGGGTAGTGATTGTAGATTAGCTACTTGTCTCTTAATTAAAGCTAGCTTACCCTGACATTCAAAATACTGACTGCACATGAATCACCACAAACCCATTTGTGCCTAAAATTGCCTTAAATGTATACCCTTGACTACTCTAAAAGTAGAAAAGTGATCCATGGGAGTGTGACAGGGTAAGCTGTTGTTGCTAACTCCCTGGTCACATTTGACCCATCTACCTGGTGCAGTGGAGGTGGCAGGAGTGTGATACGGGATAATTCTGAAGACTACAATTAAAGATATATTACACATACCCATTCCGTAGAGACTGTTCACCCTGTGGCTTCAGAAGGTCTTGCTGCATCCTCCATCATTTTCCTTATCAATTCTCGCACAGGTCACCTGGTCTTTTTCAGTCTGCAAGAGAACAGGCATATTCTGTTGCTGAAAATGAGGGTACCATAGTGTTTCTTCAAATTCAAAGTCTTTAAAACTTCAGAGAGACCAAATAAAGAATCTGGAAATTCTGCTGCCATTCTATGTTTTAGGGCCATTTTGGGTTGTAAAATTTAGAATTCAAAGGGAAACTAATTTCTGCTAGAAAAGGAAGGAAATATTCTTTAAAGTATGATAAAAGGCAAAATGATGTCTCTCACACTCCTGCTTTAGTTTTTTTTTTTTATTTTTTGAACAACCTTACACGATTTTAACAAAATAATATAAAATGTGTATAAAATGTGTAAATATTCTGGATATTGCAATTATCTCCAGGAGTGCCC